>WOVY01008321.1:0-23868 GCA_013436015.1 Rhipicephalus annulatus
GCGAAAGGAATTGGATTTGAAAGGTCTTAACCAGCTGCTCTTCTGGTCAGATCTAAAGTGATTAAAAGTGTGGAGCTATCAAAACAAAAACCTGAATGATTTGACGCAGGTGATTTGAAGAAAATACGAGCACGGGAAAAGCCACCTTTTATTCCCGAACCCAGGAGGCAAGCTTTGACTTCATCATCAGCTAAGGAAGCGAAAAATAAAATTAAAAGCTGGCAAGAGCGTTACGACTTTTTCAGCATATTATGTGAACTGACTAGCGATGAAGACCACGTCTGAAAGATACTGGGGCTGAAATTCTAATCTAGACACGAAAAAGCGCAAGCAATCACGAAAAAAACAAAAAGTAAGACAAGAACTTGGCAAACAAAAGCTTCCGGTGCGCCATTTTGTTCGCACTGCCTGCCATCGGTTTTATCGAGCACGTCTTACACTTTGCTTTCAGCGACTGTTTCCTTTGGGTGAGTAGCTGGTGTCCACGAAAACGCAATACTTATAGCTTTTGGTTTCCGCCACGCTTGCCGAAAACAATTTCTGGCGTGGCCTTTTTTATTATTTTATATCATCACAGTGCTAAGCATTTAAGGGTGTACTACTTTTTTTTTCTCTAGACTATTGCTTTTCTTCGATCCAAGTGCCTCGCTCTTAGGCTGGCTGCGAATGAACACACCGCTGAGAGCAAAGTTGTTGGCCCGTGCGAAACTGTCCTAACAGTCAAAGAGGAAGGCAAATGGGGCTCTGCCCGTTCGAGAGCCTGTGTAGCTTTCCTGAAAGAGACGGAAAAGTAGCGCCGATCGCATTTTCTTAAGCGCAATTCCGGTTGCACAAACAAAATACGCTCACACAAAGCAGCAAGTCATGCGGGAAAAGATAGGTAGGGGACTTTGATGGGAACATTTTTCATCGAATGACGCACTTCGGGACGTCCTCGTTTTCTTTGTAATGCCGGTACATTGTATTTCCTACATTTTTAAATCAATCTAAGCGCTCGAACTCTCAACTAAACTACAACTGCCTAATAATTATTGGAGCGACCACCCAGTAGTGCTATTGTGTTTGTTCTCTACACTTCAATATGAGTGCTTACTTCTTGTCGTACATATATTCAGAAGAGGCCATCAAAAAGTCAACCTGGCAAGAAATTAGGTTTTTGCGATTTATGTTAGAAGTCTCAGGGAATACAAAATGTTTTAGAGAAAAACTTTAGTTAAGATAACAACGCAGTAACTTTGGTGATAATCAATGAAAATAATTGAATGAGTTCCCTAGATGAAAATATGGCTTCGTTGTGAGCAACTTAGGGAGATTCGATGCGCGCGCCCAAGAATTGAGGCGCTCTAGATTAACGAGCGTCATTTGGGCACCTTGCAGTGCAGATGTTAATGACTCGCTAAGTGAAGCCAACGAAACACCAGTGCGTTTGGTAGCCGATGTGCGAGAGCCACCCTCATGTACAAAGACAAGGATTGAGGGTGGTGTAGAGTTTATTTCTTCATTTAGGCATTTATTGATCACGCATGCCAAAGTCTGGTGTTTAATAGTTTTTTCTCATATTTGCTGTTAGAAATTATTCTGAGATTAAATTGCCCGAAAATTTATGCGTGCAGGAAAGCAGGACTTTCAAATCTATTATGTTTTGGTGAAGCTTGAGAAAGATGCGTCATCAGTCACACCAGTTCATGTTGCATACTTTCGTTGTGGTTCGTTTTCTGCATGCATTCCACTTAGCATTAACCTTTGGTTGTACCTCTTGATGAGAGTAGTTCTTCGATATTTCAATTTTATGACGTCTTTCTTGCTACTTTTGCAGTACTTACCAGCAAGCACTCGACGTGCTGGAGATGATAAGAATTTCGACGAAAAAGAAACTTTGCAGCCACTCAACATGAAGCCTGGTTTAATATGAATTAAAGAAGCACTTCATGAGAGAAAGCGCTTCACCAAATGCATGGCCAGTGGCACAGGTAGTGATAGAGAGAGGTACGTGCGCTGTCCTCTTCGAGAGCGAGTTCAACCGATTCAATTTTTCAAGAGCCATGCTGCTCTACGAGCAGCAAACCTTGCCTGGAGCTGTGAGGTGACGTTGAAATTGATTGAGGGGCTGGATAGCCCTCACAGATGTCAGAAACGCCTTCTAGAAACCGCGCCACAAGTCCCGCGCCAGTTAGCAACCACGTGTATCGGGCCAGCCGAACGAACAGGTGACTTCCCATGCAATTCGACGTTCCCGTTCGCGGCACCTCAGCTGGAATGACCAGGACTTCTGTTGCAAACCAACTGATTCGGTATGGAAAACATTGCGGTGAAGTGTTATACGATAGATAGCCCACAGGGTTCAACGCCGTTCCATGGCATCGAGCTCGAAGATGTCGAAGACTGGTTATCTGTCTTCGAGCGTGTGGCTGCCTTGAATGAATGAAACGACAGAGCCAACATGCGGCGCGCGTATTTCTACTTGGATTGCGGATGCGATTATGGTACCGAAAACATGAGGATGAACTAACTTCTTGGCACGAATTCTGCCGTTGGCTACTGGATATGTACACAAGCACATATCACTGTGAAAGAGCGAACCACGCCCGCATCCAGATGCCCAAGGAAACTGTAGATAGATAGATTTGTGGGGTTCAACGTCCCAAAACCACCATATGATTATGAGAGACGCCGTAGTGGAGGGCTCCAGAAATTTTGACCACCTGGGGTTCTTTAACGTGCACCCAAATCTGACTACACGGGCCTACAACATTTCCGCCTCCATCGGAAATGCAGCCGCCGCCGCCGGGATTTGAACCCGCGACCTGCAGGTCAGCAGCCGAGTACCTTAGCCACTAGACCACTGCGGCGGGGCCCAAGGAAACTGTGTCAGCCTATGTTGAACACATGACACACCTGTTCAAACAAGCTTATTCAGTAATGAAGGAGGAGAAGAATTTGCTGATCTTGTTCGGAGAACTCCGAAGACTGTCGCTAAATTCCTAACCAAGGCACCTCCTAAGCTTGCACGCCTGTCATCGATGACTCATTCAAGGCTTTTAGAATATCGCAGATTTCTTTGCTTGGCTCGCGAGAGATGACATGTCATTTGCCTGGGCTAGCTAGTGAGCAGAAGACTGCTTTAACCGAACTGTGACAGTGCATGCAGTGAAGAGTGGTTCTTGTGTTTAGATGACTATGCGGACACAGAGCTGCTTACTGACACCAGTAACATTGTCCTCGGTGCAGTGCTTGTCTAGCATCATTACGGAAAAGAACGAATCATAGCCTATCTATGCCAGCCATCCATTGTCTCATGCGGAGAAAAATACCCAACTATAGAGAAACAGTATCTTGCAGTCGTATGGGTGATCACAAAAGGTTGCCCTTATCTCTATGGTCGTCCATTCAAAGTGATGACGAACAATCATGCCCTTTGTTGGTTGGCAAAAATACGTGATGTCTCATGACGACTTGCCCGATGGAGCTTGCGCCTACAGGAATTCGATTGAACCATCGTCGACAAGTCTGGCTGAAAGCACGAAGACGCCGACACACTTTCACGTGTGCCCATTCATAAGGTCAGTCAGGAAGCAGACGTTGACGGTTTTCTAGGCGTACTTAGTTCACCGGATTTGAGCTGGAGGCAGCAAGACGGTGATGACATTCGACCAGTCATTAAATATTTAGAGGGTCGTACCCCAGTTATACTATGCCATCTATCCAGCGTGTTCTTATTTTCCTATTTTCAAGACAACGTCCTGTATAACATAAACACGCGTTATCGAGACGCGCCTACCTCCTCGTAGTTTCGAGAGATATGCGGAACGAGGTACTTTTCGCTTCTCATAACAAGCCTACATCTGGCTACATCGGCTACTAGAGAACACTCGTCTCCGTAGGTGAGGCGTACTATTGGCCCGGGCTTTTGCGAAGCGTCGAGCAGTATGTAAAAGGCTGTCAGCAATGCCATGACCGAAAGACACCTTTTAGTAAGCCGCTAGGGCTTCTCCAATCAATCCACCCACTTCGCATTTCGGTTGACCAAATCGGAGTGATATTCTCGGCTGTTTCCCTTTATCAAAACACGGCGAAAATGAGTAATTGTCGCAGCCGCCTATTTGACACGCTACGTCAAGACGAAGGTGGTGCACCAGCTACAACTTCCGAGGTTGTGCAGTTCATGTTGCAAATTGTACGACGTCATGGTGCTCCGTCTGTAGTAATAAGAGACAGAGGTGAAGCATTCACTGCGCTGCTATGGATAAAGTTTTTCGGCTGAGCATCGCCAGGCATTGAAAGACAACAGCCGCTTCGAAAGACCAATGGACTTTCCAACAGAATAAATAAAACAGTCGGAGACATGATCTTGATGTACAATGACGTCCAACATAAAACACAAGATTGGATCGTGCCATACCTGACGTTCGCGTATAACACCACCGTTCAAAAAACAAAGCAATTCATGGCATTTCGCCTTCTCTACGGCCGCGAGGTGCAGACATTGTTAGGTGCTATTTTTATCTGTGAGGGCGCTAGTGAGCTTACTACTGGCACTGAAAATTTTCCGGCGCGTGTCAAGGAAGCACGGCCGCTCGTGGGGCTGCACTCTGGGCGACAACAGGCCGATGCACGGCGCTACAACACCCACCACAGAGACGTGTCATACAGTCCAAGGGACCAAGTTCGTGTATGGAATCCTGCTCATCGCCGTGGCTTTTCTCCGAAATTGCTCAGTCGGTGCTTCTCCCCCTCTAAAATGCTACGCCACAAGAATGGCGTAACCTACAACGTGGTTCTGGACACACCGTCGCCAACACGAACGAGAGGAAAACAACCGAGCTAAGACATAGCTTTGGTAATATGCATTGAGCCATATTTCACGCGTTCATAATGGCTCATTTCTTTCAATTGTTTGCTCATTGCTTATTTATTTCGTTTTCTTTATTTCGTATCGGTAGTATTGCCTCGCAATTCGTTCATTCAGCGTAAGGAACAATTTGCTAATCTGGTACCTTTCCTCTGTCTAAGCTGCGTGATTTACATTAGTTTTTTTTTCTCACATTATTAGCGTCGAGGCGCTGCCTTATTTCTCGTAAAGGGGGGGGGGAGAAAGCCACCCGTATTAGTGGGTCGAATGCATGGCCACAGGCGCAGGTTGCGATAGAAACAAGTTAGTGTGTTGTCCTCTTCGAAATTGAGCTCGACAGACGCGTTTCCCCAAAATCCCTGCTGCTCTGCTTCCAATAAACCTCGCCTAGACCTCTGAGGTGGCGTGAAAATATGCTTAAGCACCCAGCATTCAATGCTCGTAAGTCTTTATGACCAATACTGCATAATTTATACCCCTTATGTTAATATTCTCCGATGCTGAATAACACAACATGGTGTTGAAAAGATGCATATATCATTGCTTCATTTTTTGAGTTGTCGAGGCCACGTGTGTAGTGAATAGTGGCACATAATTATTTAGCTTCTGTGCCCGGCAGCACAGCTTTGACCTTGATAAACAGCAAATTATTTTAGAGTTAATCAACGGTCTGATAAATTGCAATCAGAGTAAAATATATGCTCTGAGTGTTTTAATGAACAATAATTCAGAACGCACTAGAAGTTAGCAGGAACGGTTTCTGATGCATTATGCTCCCAAACTGCAGTGATGTCGCTTCGTAAACTCATTGGGCTCCCATTATTGTGTGAGCCTGAAAACAAATTATATCCTACTTTCAAGAAAATTGATACACTTAACACACAGTCTTGATCTCTCAGAAGCGAAAGTTGTTTTAATGCTACCGTCGCGATGTGTCAAAGGATGGGTCGTAACCACCGCATCAATTTTTATGTGCGAAGCAGCTTATCGCAGAGTTCAATCCAGCGAGTGGTGGGACCAAAGTTACTGCGTATGCGCCAACTCTCCCCTCTTCTCGTGTGAGCGCGGTAAGATGGCAGAATCTCTGCAAGTTGGCGCACGTGCAGTGGGGGAGCGAACAGTCACCGAGGGCACTCTCCTCACGTGGGCGCAAGGAGGTAGGAGGGGGTAGGGTGCAGGAGGTTGCAGTGAGAGTGTACTAGAAGTGTGACCACGCCTCACCGCCTTATCCCTTCTGCGTTGCCCACAGTGGCGGCACTGCAGTCGACAAGTACTGAAAGGGCCGCACGCCTCGTGCAGGAACTGCTATGCGCTTTGGCTCCACCATCGCGCTTTCTTGATGCATAATTTTTCGTTCCTGCCTCACATTTGTGTCTAGCACATCATACCATAGCCCATGAAGGATGACACGCCAATCTACTGAATTCGAGCTCCACAAAAGCCCTTGTGAAATATTGAAAATATTTCAGAAAGCGTGTGCTTTATACTGATTTTTTCTCTCTTAGCTCTATCTTCATTGGTTAGGCGTCTACAATATTCAGAATAACTGAGCCGATTTATTGAAGGTTAGCTGTGGTCAGAAAGATGTGAGATTAAAAAAACAAATACTGTGTCACAGGCACACGGAACAAGAAAGCCATAAGTAAAGAGGGGAGAGGAAGGGAATCTGAACTTTTTACACCACGAAATGTTTTCGTAATTCAACTTTTCAGTGTATACTAAAATGTTTACACGCATTCACAGCGACCACCAAGTGCCGAAGTTAGGCGTTCCGCTGCACACCCCCCACTCTAAAAAAAAGAAGAAATCTGAAATGAGTAGCCCTGAGCCAATAATTTTGCAGCTGGCGAAACTTATCTATATATATATATATATATATATATATATATATATATATATATATATATATAATATGATTCAAAAAAGAAATTCTCTATTCTGTGGGTTTGGTGCAAAGTTAATTAGGAATGAAGAAGCACACTTACGAAAATTTCATAGTTGTTTACTCTACGTTTCGGCCGTGGCACGGCCTTCGTCAGGATATATATATATATATATATATATATAGTGTGCATGTGTTTACTGTGTACATAAAAAATAAGGTAAATTTCTCAAAACAAGATGCACCATTGCCTGCCTACACCTTTGATAATGATAATAATAAATTTACGCTCATAATACAAAACATCGTCAAAAATTTGTTCGGTTGTAATGGCGCTACGCTAGTTACAATCTTCACAAAGCAGCAAATTTTTGCCGTCGACACAAAATGAGAACTAGTTACAATGTTTTTGCGCAGATTAACAGACAAGCTATATATACAATTGGCACTTTTAATGGGTTTGTGTGTTGGTTTAGTTAGTTTAATATGTATTAGGGCTTTCGGCAAGCAATAATTATTATCTTCCGGAAAACCGGCATGATAAAACAGAGTTGTCACTGAATAATGTTCTGACAACGTTACTTACACTAGAGTTTCTCGTGAAACAATCGAGTGCATGTAGGCTCATATGAGAAACACTGTGCTCTGGATATCGTAGAGACTGCCGACAAAACAAGTGTATGATTCATTCATGGTTTTGATTCTTCTCCTCTCTTAGTAGTTCGCCAGTAGCCACTTATGATGTAATGCAGCTCAAAACGCTGATTGAGTAAAAAGCTAGGCGGATCCGTGCAAACTCTGATGGACATTGTTTTGTGCGTAAGGGTCGGCAGCCTCCTAAAACAGTGAATGTATCGACGCCATTTCGGCGTGCCTGCATATTCACTCGTGCACCATGTAGCTTAGCAGGTGTGCGTACACTGATAAAAGCCCAGAAACACATTAAACGCGCTAAAAACGAGCAGGTCCACGCTTTCACAGGCTACGGCGCGCACGCTCCCAATGCAAACGCTCCTGAGATCTTCAGTACCATGTGACTACAGCGTCGCCGCTACTGTCATCCGCCAGAGAATCAGCCGAGAAGTGGCGCGGCCGCCTCGTTCACTCCACTACCCCCTTCTAGTACCCTGTAGCGCTGTCTCCGCTTCGTTCCTCCATTCTCGTTTATCTCTCCGCCACAGCTGTGCTCTCGTATATAATAGACTGTTGATGTACACCGGGAATACAGGGAGAGCGAGCTTAACGTAATAGCGTGATCGAAGCACGCATGCGCAGATTCGTAAGTTACCCAATGCCGCTTACTGTACGCGCACTATTTTTCAGATTTAGCGTTACCGTGTTTGCGTGGTGTGCGTGAACATGGCCGTGCTTTCGGACGCCCACTTCGATGTGATTTCAGAGTACTTTCTGAAAGATTCACTTCAATCGCAGCAAATGACTGTTCGAAATAGCTTCGCTTGCCTTCAGTTAGCTTCGATTACCGAGCATTGCGGATAAGCTAGCGTATTTTTGAGATAGCTTCCCATTTAGAATTTCTCTAAGCCTAACCTACAGATCAATCTAAGCAAATTGGCAAGATATGTTTTCGCATAAGGTGCGTCATTTATATTTATTCACTCTCAATATTACTAAAACACTCTTGTAGCAATGATTCAAGCCGTGACATAGGCAAACATTCTCGTTTTCATTGATTTTTTCACTGTTTCGTAACTTGTCGATCCCCCGATAAGTGGCGCCCCTATCCCACCTGCGGCACGTAATCCACGTAAATGCTATGCCGCTAAACTATAATACACTGTTCGCGACGAACATTTGCTGCACGGTAACACAAATTCCTTAACCTCTGCTATCACGGTAACGGTAAACTATAGGTTTCTAATACTACGCTTCCTCGCTCCGTTGCACTCTTCTCGCAGCGTTGGGTGTTGAATTTGCGGCACACACAAACACATGATAATACCAACATGCGGGAGGTTGGGGTAACATAACCGGTACACAGCATATACACAACTCCACACACAAATGAAACATACACGAAAAGATACAAATGATAACAACAAACGAAAACACAAGTAGACACCAGTGCTGCTTCACGCCCCTCATGATTCCGTTCAGTGGGCATAGCTAAATAGTGCTTTCTACAATAGCCTTTTGTGTATCTTGCGTTACTCTGAAAACAAGTCCCTGGCAGCGTTGCAGCGATACCTAATCCCTATTGACTCTGCCATTTTCGTCATCACTGACATGGTATTTGCTCTAAATATGGCTGTGATGGCTATTACCAGTATTACAACATCCATACACATAGTAAGTCGAAGTAAGCACGTCATTGCTTACTAGAACATGAGGAAATATAGTCAGGTTGTTTGTCGGTCTTCTGTTACTCTTGATGATCTGGAGAAAGTTTGGGACATTTGAAACACAACCAACAACGCAACAATAAAAATGAGGACATCTATGACCACAAGACCCTTCTGGTAGTTCTGTCACAACTAGATTGACTGACAACAACAACGTTCGTGTAATTTTCTCCAACTCTTTCGAACAGGCCTTTTCTGACGTTGTCAACCAGGAGTAGTGACACGCTACAACTACGGCAAGAGTTAGAGCACGACCATTAGCACAAAATCCACTGCCGTAGAAAATCAAAACACACAGAAGGTTTCCAATCATAATATCATTAGGAAGGCCAAAGAAAAAAAGTAGTGGCATGGTAACACGCTTTGGAAGCATATCTATTGGCAAAAACCGACAGTGTAACAGCTAACAAAGTCAGCCAAAGAGAAAAACAACTCAAAATGCCACTCTCATATGGGCCTCGGCGAGCAAAACGAAAGCATTAAAATGAATCAATATGTGGCAACGTGTGTCAGATTGTATGTCAGGAAAAAAAGGAAACTCCGCTTTGCCGAGAACGGAAGCGAAATGGGCGACGACTAATCATGTCCATTGCCGTGACAAAGGCTGGTCAACGACAGCTCTTCGATTGAGACACGCGCTGTGGACCCACATCCGTGACCTCTTTACGCCATTTGCTTTGTCCACTACAGCACTGCCATTGCGGCTGCTTTTCTTCCCTTTGTATTCTCCCATACACAATTCGTACGTTCCATTTCTCCTTAGCACGGAGTGTTCTTTATAGAAGCAGCTTATTTTCGGAAATTTCTCGAATATTGTTTTGGCGCTCTTCCTTTGCTCGGGTATTTGCGTCTTTTATGCGTTCACTGGCATTTTTTTCGCTGGACATATTTACTGTGATAAGTAAACGACTGAGAACACACCAGCTAATGTTAAGTCACTAGTCGGCAATTTTCATCAATGAATATGTATCAGTTAATATGGTCAAGTTTTTTTGCTTCTACTTGATAAACCTTTTATTAGGCATGTGAAATTATGCTCATAATCACTACATCTTTTTAGAGCGAAAGCTCTCATGAGATTAAAACTAGGGTCAGGCGCAGTTCGCCGCCACCACTGGTGTCCATAACCACATCGCGGCGAAATTAAAAAACAAACCTAGGACCAATGAAACAGTGTGGCTCGAACCCAGGTCCAGTGGGTTCCAGTCCAGTATTCTACCACTGGGCCCCACTGGTGCATGGGACTTGTTCGCAAACTTGCATTAGGTAGGCTTGATGTCGGGAAAACATTCGAGTTATTACTACTTATAAAGCGTTTTTAAAACAGCGAAACAACAATCAGTCGTGTCACAATGCGAATAGCCTAACGAGTGGCTCATCTGATGCTCCAACCCATTACAAAATCTTGTTGTTGTTTGTCTAATAACTGTGGCGCATAGCCCCGTCACCCATAATTCCTCACCGTCGTCAGCCACTGCATCGACAGTTGGCGCGAAATTCCTGCAAGTGTTTAGCGCATGCGACGCTTCTCAGAAGAATGACGAAAAATAGCATACTAAATACCAACCTACTACCCAAGAATTTTATTAGCAGTTTCCTAGTGGTGATCAAGCAAGTGTGCTTGAAGTAGTTACCCAATGAGCGTTTCGAAAGGCTCTGAAAGGCCGGTCTTCACGCTTTCGCTGTGACTGTGCAGTGCCTTCCGCGCAGGCCTGGCGTTTTGTTCATAGAATGGACCTAAATGATAAATGATGTAACGTGGGTGCTGTTATGATGAATTACCTAATACGAATGAAGAAGTTGACAGTATTTAACGTTTTTTTTTGTTATGCTTATAAAGCTGCTGAAACGAATACTCTGCCACTCCCTGAAACGTGAAGTAGCAAGGCTATAAAAAGCTCTAAAACTTACTCTTTCATTTCTGATGTGAATAGTCTATCAGGTTGATTTTAATAATTTAATTTTAAAGACCTACTTTTTGCAACGACTCAACACCTCCATGTTCTTAGCCTTCAATGCACTCAAGCTCTAACTTTAGCTTCGCAGAACATTGCGAGTCTGATGTGTAGGCATATGACAATATTGCTACAATTCCGTGACTTGATAACGAGTATATTTGCTGTATCCGCACCTGCGGCGCTATGCCAGCATCGGCCAGGTTTCGCAAAAATCGTGATATTTCGGAACCTTGGAGACACCCCCTTATGAACGAGCCAACGGGACGAAATGGGCAAATCCACCATCAGCGCACGGCGTTTTAGTGGTTACAATGAAACCAGTCATAGCGTCAATGATGCTCGACTAATTTGGAGGGTGTTTTCAAACCACATACATCTTGATTCATTTTTTTCGTTCCACTGTGTGTAGAAGTGCACCCATGCAATAAAAGTGTCAGAAAACGTTTTATGGTGATATTTTTAGAGGCACGGTTGCTCAGAATTATTTTGAAGCTAGTATAGCCTAAGTCTGTTTTAGAATAATCAGCGTGGTTGCCTCTGAGTTCACTACCGGCTGAGCGTCCTATGACGTAGCGACTGCAGCTGAATCCAAGGCACCTTGTCGATCTGTACATTCAAGCGAGGCCACGTGTTAGCCTCTACATACAAGCGTGCTGCTCGGCCCGGTGCGCGTCGTCTTTATGGACATTACCCGAGCACTTGCGACTGGCTAATTAGCTTTTTGGCTGGATGGTATACTTCACCACTTCGGCAAGGAACATTCCTTGACCAATGCTAATTAGGCCAAGGCATGGTAAGGCCGAGGTAACTACGCCACATCTTAAGACCGTGCTGATGAAGCCATGTGAAGCTAGACCCGGAATAACTAAAGTGTGCTAGTTAATGAACTATCTAATCTATGTTATTTACGCGACAGTAATCATGAACACACTAGGTAAAACCACGCTTAGTAGCTCTTACTAAAGTTATGAGAATTAGCATCCTGTCAATGAACATTACGCTTCATACTGCTCATGGCATTGCTAATTGCGCCTGAGATAATTGTCTTTTTGAAGCCCTATTATTAAAAAATACAGCTTAGTGTAATTACATTTAAGCTTCGGCCAATTAGTACATTCAAAATTAACAAATAATTGTTGCGGTCTTGACTTCATAGCCGACCACGCACATAGGTAGAAAACTAACTTAAAAAGCTGCAAGAAGTTAAGTTATCATAAGTTCCTCCATGGCCTTCGTCTTTCACAAGTAGTGTAAGCTCATTAAAATATTTTATGTGCAAAGAATCTGCCACTTATCGTTCACTGCATCAAACGCTTAACAGTCACACCAGCACCAGCACAGTCACGATTTGAACTCGGGCCTTCTCGGAATCAACGAGTTTGTATCCTAGTTCAGACGTCCGTCAGTTTGATTGACAGATGCCTACGGCAAAGCTCGGGTACACCCACCATATTCGCTCATACCAAGGAGCAGTGTTCACGTCCAGCGGCACGGGTAACCAATCAGCTTTATCGTGCATACAATTCACACACACGCAAAATAAAATTGATATCATGAAGCAGCTACGATGTCTCGCAGTCCATTTCGCCGCGCTCACAACATATCCAATCGCAGCCGCGTTGCCGACAAGGTGCGAGCGCCCCCCGTTGACCAGCTGTTTTTGTAGTTATGTGCCATACTTCGTAGAAGCAAAACGGCTGCGGCGGCTGCATTTCCAATGGAGGCGGAAATGTTGTAGGCCCGTGTGCTCAGATTTGGGCGCACGTTAAAGAACCCCAGGTGGTCGAAATTTCCGGAGCCTTCCACTACGGCGTCTCTCATAATCATATGGTGGTTTTGGGACGTTAAATTGCACAAATCAATAAATCGTAGAAGCAAACGAGGAGAAGCAGCACGAGAGGGCAGCGTGTGCACCCTTGCTGCCTTTGAGAGTGGCAATTTCTATGCTGCATGTGGAACTCACGACGCTGTGCAAAAAAAATGCCACGTATCAGCATTTATTCTGCAAATGTCGTCGAAAGACGACAGTCTTGCGCGTGGAGAGCGTGAACAATACATTTATTTGATGTTCTGCTGAAGAAAATTGGTGAATGGTATTCTGGAGGGGCTGCGTTAGAGTGCCTCGAGCGTGCAGCGGAGGCGAACGAGCGCATCACGTCACGTCACACGTGAGACATGACTGCCAACTGGCAGTTTTTTTCAAAAACAAAGCGCGTGGCACTGGCACGGGTGTGCGCGCCCGCCTCAAAGGTGATAAGGTGTAGAAGGCAAGGCGACGAGTAGATGCCACCACTATTTCGTGTTAGCAAAGCGTTAGAAACACTCGCCTTTCCATGCAACTGTTGGATGGTCAGCGCAGCGTGATAAGCGCTGTGGTCCTTAAAATTACCTATGTGTGCCTTTTGTTGTAAAAGGCGCACATGCAAAGTATATACGTGTTGCTATGGTGCCCCAGACACGCGCAATTATTGCTTTTTAATCGACAATCGCACAAGTATGAACGCTGAATCTTGAGCAACAAAGGTTGGCGCTGCGGATGGTGTCGACTGTTTCAAATACCCAATGCTAATAAGAGTGGACAAACAGACAAATGTACAGATAGACAGACAGACAGACAGAGGAAAATTTTTGCGTTGAAGGTCCCCAAGAAAGACTATCGTCTTCAAAGGGACACGTGCCCACGAACACACCTGTAGGAGGGGCGTGTTTGAATTGGGCAAGGAGACAGCGCGACAATCTGTTCTGTTCTGTTCTGTTTTAACTGTTTTGCTGTGGAGAGGTTGAGGTGCGTATTGCCTCGGCTACTCCATGTCACAAAGTTCTGCAGCGAAAAATGAAATAATAATACAGAACGGTACCCAAAAACTAACAATACGGAAAAGAAAAAAACATAACAGCACACTAAAACCAGTTGAAATATTATGCCAACACACAGTTTCTTCCCGCAGTTCACACAGTCATAAACTACTTACACGCACACCTTATAATCTAATGTCAGTGTATACATGACCACATTTTATATAATATCCATCTCTGGCTGTCAGTCATAGGTGCTTGTCCAGTCCGGTCTCCACTAAAAAGTCTGTCAGGAAGATTATTGCCTCTTTCTGGAGATGCATCTCAGGCCATGGTCCAAGTAGTTTGAGGGTATGTCTGGGTTTACCACGGTCAACGTCTAGTGCTTTAGTGTATGCGGAGGCTCGAGAGCCACCTTTGGCAGTACTCCGAACTAAAGAAACATCTCGAAATTTATTTAAAATTTTCATGCAACATGAAAGTCATTTTTTATCTTGTGCACTAACACAAAGGATGGAAACGAGACTACAGGATACTATATCATCATTTCAAGCAGTAGTACCAGAATTTAAACAATCGAAACCTTCAAAACCAAGTTGGACGCTGCCACTGCTCAACGTTATCCGTGAAATAGACGGCATAGAGAAGAAAGCAGACATGGCACCACTAGTAGCGGCATAGTTGGTACTTCTTGAGCGTCATGTAATGCATAATGAATAGAAGAAGATATATACAGACGGATCATGCACAGAAGAAGCGTCAGCCTGTGCGGTCTTTGTACCCGAAATTCAGAAAAAGAAGATGTACAAATTATCACACAAATCTTCATCGACGACAGCAGAATTGGTGGCTATCTTTGAAGCAGTTAAGCTTATTTGCGAGAATCCTGAGCCACGAGAATGGGTGATATGCACTAATAGCAAACCTGCTCTTCAGCTAATCAGAAATCTGAGATCACCTTACAAAAATGGTGAAATAGCACAATGTGTCACAGAAACTGTGGAATATGCCTCATCGCAGGGTCACAACATCGTATTCCAATGGATACCTAGCCACATTGGACTAAAAGGAAATGAAGATGCTGATAGTCTCGCGAAGAAAGTATTGCAGGAAGGACGGTATTGCGCAATCCCTATGTTTGGGGCGGATATTCGACATTTTATATCGCAAGGAGCTAACCATTGTTCGATGGAGAAGTGGTTTGAGAGGCCTAAATCAAAGGAAACGGTACTTTATGAAGTTGATCCACCCAGAAAATTTTCCATAGCGACAAACCTCCCACGACACCTAGAGACATTGATCCACCGACTTAGATTGGAAGTAGCATACACAAACAGCTTCCTGCACAAGATACATCGATCCAACTCACAGAATGCCGTTGTGGTCATGCAGAAGAAAATGTTCGCCATATTCTTTTGGAGTGGGTTAAATACGCGAATGAAAGAGAAAAATTAAAGAACAAATTAGCCAGTTTGGACAGACGGCCCCTCACAGCGCGACAATCAGGCTTATGTAGCTGCACTGCTGAAGTGTTGAGTGAGTGGCGGCGCTAACGTTCTCGCACGTGGCGTTTCTTCGATAACCACCGCAATGTCCCATTTGTGTTTTCAATGTCATGCGCGTTTGTGTAGCCATTTTATCACCGCTGCTGTCATGTGTTTCGCACTGTCTTCATGACACGGCCACCGCAGAGGAAGTTCGGAGAAAACTCGGATGCCCGAGAAGCTCGGGCCATCCTGCATTGCACCCCTGTTCTATAGTTAAACCTAGCTTGAAGAAGATGGAAAACTATTCAAGTACCATATTCTTCTCCGAATTGAAACCTGCGCTGTTCGTAATACTATAGAAGCATGTCTTTCTTTGTATTTGCAGTGGCTCAATCCACGAACGAACGGCGACTACTAACACTTTCTTTTTGATATATTAACTTTTTGAAAGGTGTGTACGTTATGTATTGCTACATATAAACATTTCCGCTGTTTATATACGCTATTAATTAAAATTAGGCACATTTTGAAACGTTTACGAGGCACGGAGGAAACGCATACATCATGAAAAAACAAAATCAGCGCTCACCTACGGAGCTCGTCACTACCTCAAATAAGCGAACGCAGGCTTTGCATAATGGATTACAGCTCATATTGCAGTCAGGCAAATTACAGCGACTATACAATAGAAACAATTGTGCTCATACTACTAGCAAAGAATGAATTCAAGCAGAACCCACAAAGAGACTAAGCAGAAAAAAAGACGACACAATGTTTCCAAAGCCTTGGAACAGCTGCGAGCCACACGAGAGGTGGCCATGCATCTTGGAGCCTGGTCGCTGGTGACGAGCAAATGGGTAAATGAGACTCTGGGGAAAAATGCTTCATTTGTTCCGAATAAACCTTGCGTTGGGGGTCTCTTATTGAGAATGCTTTTTGTTTCAATTGCTGTTTTGCCGAGAGCACGTTTTGTCATTGTTTCTGGAGCAGGACGTTCATTATCTAAAACTGATCAAACAGAACATAGCCATGTAAACACCGTGGTTAAAAATGGGGCGCGAAATGGTGTTGTTTAAACTTTACTGAGAAGTTAACAGTAATGCATGTTCGCTGTATTGGTTTCTAGTGCGCTGTTACATTATGGATTGCGTCGAGTTCGGAGGTTGCTGTTTTTGTCAACTTGGTATGTCACTATTTTTATCTAACAAGAAATAATATAGACACTCTGACTGCTGCAATGATATTGCAAAACAAGCTTTTCAATGAAATGACTTGAGAAATGTAGACGGCAATCGAGGTGTCATGTGGGAGCACAACAAAATTATTGCGACAATGTAGTCCTTGCGGAAACGTTCTAAAAAAATAATACTTTATCTGCGTCATTGTGTAACGATCTAAGAGGACTTAATTTTGTACAAAATGACGAAGGACGAGGAGGAAAGAAATAGGTGGAAAAACAGGTAGGTAAGCCTGTTCTTAGACCAGCTGGCTACCTTATGCTGGCAAAACGGAGTAAAAGATGATAGGAAATAGAAATTAGATACACAGAAAGAAAAGACGAAAAGTAGCGAAAGAGTAAAGAAAACCTAACGACCATAAGACTGCAAAGTCCGTCTATTAATCAGTTGTCCGCCAAAAACCTAATAAACTTTCAAAGCCTTCGGGCCACAGGATGAACTCTGCCCATGACTATCAATTCTTTGTTCCGGCAAAGGCCGACCATTTAGTATATCTAGAGTTTCGGTAAGCTCCCATCTTAAAATGTTCAAATGGGTACATTCCCACAGATGATGGGCGTTTCTTTCTCCGCTCCACATTATGCCAATGAGTAACGCAGTGGCGCACAAATATAGTGCACACATTTTTTAAGACGAGGCGCAGTCAGGTGCTTGTTCAACAGGTACTTAGATTTGGCTGAATGGTACCTGACCAATATTACATCACTTTACGTTATTTTCAGAAATTTGTGCTTAAGCCTTATCTAAGTGGAGTGTGACCTTTTTGGTGGGCTTTTTTTGAACAGGAGCTTAAGCAGTAGATCGAGTAGGCTGAGCTTCGAAAGCTTTGCTGTTCTCAGTTTTCAGCCTGTTTATTATACACCAGCAGTGCTTCTATTCATTACGACAACTATTCTGCGTATTACAGACTGCAATAAATTCATTGGTTGTTTCTGCAAACTAGCTTTAACACAAGGATTTCATGTGTTCATTGCAAGTCCATCTCAGTTGAAAAGTGAACAATCGCTCAATGCTGAGATTACTCAACGAGCCTCAAACTTTCTTGAACGACGAATCCCCAAACAAGTAGCGCAAGAAAATCTGGAGTCACAACACCTCCTTTCCGTTATATACTCTATAAAATCAGGTTTTTTGTTGACTAATCTACAGTGGCGTGCGAAAAACTTCGCACCATGCTCTGCAGGACATATAAGTGGCTCCACTTCTAGGTGTTTCAAACTAAGGGCACTTCATCAAAGCCAGGGTATTCAATGACGGTTTTCTCCAAACACCTCCTTGTGCGGCAAAGAAAACGCGCCTTTTGGATCTCTAGAGAAGACAAGGTGAAAGGAAAATGCTGTGTGCGTAAATCTCGAACGTGGTAGGCTGTTTTTGTAGGTATATGAAACTGAAAATAAATAAAGGAAAAACTGGTTCTTGACACCCCAAATGCGACGAGTGTACGATTAGAGAGGGCTGCTTTGTCAATGTCGAGGGTCTATAATACCCTATTCTTGCGCTGCTGCGCTCCCGAACGCTACTGCAGGATTGAGCGATCACGCACTTCGGGCTGTCGTCAAAGACAGACATAAAAACGTGAAAGTACTAAGTTCGCCATGTTATAAATTTAAATAATGCATAACTTTTAAGGGGCAGGTACCCCCAGAAAGTTTAGGCAACTACAATACGCTTGTGGTGGCAAGCCAAAATTTATGCCTATGACTCATCAACTCTGAATCAGTACTTCATGTAACCTGCTATAGTAAGACGTTGTTGCCATACCTGTGATTGTCTACAGTACAATATCTTGCGGACCCCAGTGGAATCAGCTTTAAAAAAGCAATAGCAATCAGTGGCCTATTTATTTCTAAACCAGCCAGGTCGACTTCAAGGTAAACTTAAAAAGACAGTTTTCGCTGATGTGTTTACGGCCCCGAAATTTCTCAAACCTGTATTGCGGTAACAACTATGTAGATCACTATTCTTAATTAACTTCACAATCACATACAGTTCCCCGCACTCCCACAAGACCATACTATATGCTGATAGACTCTATATGATTATCCCTGCGTGACATAACAGGTGGCTATAGTATTGTTTACCCTCTTCCTTCCCTCATTTTACCCCCACTTTTCCTTTCCTGTTATCCTTCCACACGACAGTATGTACGGTATTGACAAGCATAGTTTTACCGGCGGAACACGAGGCATGGTATTGCTATGCTTACCCGCCCCCTACTTATTTCTTCCTTGACCAAAACTCCCCATCATCCTCAGTAAATATAACGCGCCATACCGCACATAGTTGAGAAAGCTTCGCTGTGGTGGTTTAGGGGTTATGGCGCTCATGGAATTGGATCCCCGCTACAGCAATTGAATTTTTGAAGGAGGCAAAGTGCTCAGATATGAGCGTGCGTTAGTGAACCCCAGGTGTTTGAAATTTTCGGAACCTTCTGCATTGTGTCTGTCTTAATCATATGGTGGTTTTGGGAAGTTAAATCCAACATTTTTTGCTATGCGTGATTTTGCATGTGTGACAAATATACACAATTATATTATGCCTAAACTTATCTTTTCTCCTCCCACTGTCACACACTTCTTTGCAGGATCCTTACAATACCATACTACCACATGTCTTTGCTATCCACAGTCTCACCTGCTTCAAAACCACACACTGTTTGCTGCGCTTTATCTTCTAGTTTCCTCCTAGCCCTCCTTCCCTTTCTCACTTTACTGTACATAACAACCCACTGCTCTTTCCTGCCTTCCAGCTCTACATGGTTGTTTCATAGCTGGCTATTCTATACATAATTTGCTTGTGTGGACACCAAGCAATATAGGCACGGCGGCACTGGCAGTATGCGGTTGGTCTTACAATCCGCTGATCTTCTTTACGCAGCTTCTCGGCTTTGTTCGGGCGTGCGAATTCCAGTCACCCGGGATCGTTTGTCGGAGGCCTATCTGCGCATGACCACCATTCAAGACAGCACGTGTCTTGCCTGCCGCTACCAACATCGTTGGATGGACTATCTCACGGATCGTCTACGTCGTTTGCTTACAGCGGAGGATGTCAGCCTGCAGGCGGCGCCATCGTGCATCTGGACTACATATAAGCTGCCTCCGTTCCTCAAGCTCAGTGGGCACGGCGGCACTGGCAGTATGCGGTGGTCTTACAATCCGCTGATCTTCTTTACGCAGCTTCTCGGCTTGTTCGGGCGTGCGAATGCCAGTCCCCGGGATCGTTTGTCGGAGGCCTATCTGCGCATGACCACATTCAAGACAGCACGTGCCTTGCCTGCCCGCTACCAACGTCGTCGGATGGACTATCTCATGGATCGTCTCTGTCGTTGCTTACAGCGGAGATGTCAGCCTGCAGGCGGCGCCATCGTGCATCTGGACTACATATAAGCTGCCTCCGTTCCTCAAGCTCAGTGGGCACGGCGGCACTGGCAGTATGCGGTGGTCTTACAATCCGCTGATCTTCTTTACGCAGCTTCTCGGCTTGTTCGGGCGTGGCGAATGCCAGTCACCCGGATCGTTGTCGGGAGGCCTATCTGCGCATGACCACCATTCAAGACAGCACGTGTCTTGCCTGCCGCTACCAACGTTGTTGGATGGACTATCTCAGGATCGTCTACGTCGTTGCTTACAGCGGAGGATGTCAGCCTGCAGGCGGCGCCATCGTGCATCTGGACTACGTATAAGCTGCCTCCGTTACTCAAGCTCAGTGGGCACGGCGGCACTGGCAGTATGCGGGGGTCTTACAATCCGCTGATCTTCTTTACGCAGGTGGAGATTTACCAAACGAGAAGTGTATCCGTAACTAGCGACCCTTTTTTGCTTGTGCTTGCCGTGCCCACAATTGTGTGTCATGATGTGTACCACCACGTCTGTACTAAAGAAATTGTTGTTACTACTCGGTGGAGATATTGAAACAAACCCTGGCCCGGAATTGACGCAAATCTGTAAGCAGCTAGAAGCAATTGCTAGCGATATTAAGGAAATAAAAGAGACCCGATTGGTCAACATAGAAAGCAAAATGGATACCCTCACGCGACTGAACAAAAGGTCGAGGCGTACCAGGAAACAAGTGGCTCTATGAGTGCTCAATCTGGTTCTAGAGAATAGAATTGATGAATAGAAAACTACAGCAGGAGATCAAATTGATTGTTTACGGCATACCTGAGGTTGAAAAAGAGACCAACGAAAGGCTAGAGCACGTAGTGAACAGTGAATCATTTGAGGGCACTCTGGAACTGAATCCGGTTGCAATTGAAAGGATTCATCGTTTAGGAAGGCGGATCCAAACAAGACACGACCTTGTAATCTTCAAACTGCTTGACATGAGAGATAAGAGCAGTATACTAAAGAACGGTCATAAACTGAAAAATACTAATTTTCAATTGGGGAGGATTTTTCAAAAAAAGTACAAAATGTACGTAGAAACTGTGGGAAAGTGCCAAACCAAATCGCGATAAAAGGAGAAGTTGCAATTAGCATTTACCAAATTGTACATAAACGGCAAGGCCTATGTCTGGGACAGCGATAAAAACGAACGAGTACCACTACAAAAAAAAAACGACGCCATGAACAGGAGCCGCCAAAGACACGGCTCCATGCATTGTTGCGATAGGGATCACACTAGGCAAGAGTAAACACCAAACGAACCATTCCATACCTTTAACAAACACTGCGCACAAAATACATAAACATTTGCAAGGAACGACAGCTGCGAATCATCCATTTAAATGCACGAAGTGTTAAATAACAAAACAGAACAGTTCAAAATTCTGTTACTTCAACATGACCCCTCACATTGCGGTAGTCACTGAAGCCTGGTTGCGCAGTGATGTAAGTGACGACCACGTTTTCCCCCCTGGTTACAATATATACCGGAAAGATAGAGAATCTAGGGGGGGGGGGCGGTGGTTGCGTTTTGATCAAAAGATCAATAGAAGCCATCTTTGTTGATAATCCTTTTGGGCTTGAGTGCGCATGTCTTAGATTGTCTTGTTGGGCTTCTTCAGTTTCATTCTTTATGCTCTTTATAGACCGCCGGATGCCGGAATTGATTATGTTGCCAAAACGGGATCACATGCTCCAGTCCAAAATAGCAAAATAATACTGATTGGTGACTTCAACTTCCAGGAGTAACTGGGAGCGGTTCCAGACAGACATATGAATCCAACAAACAAATACATATTTTGTTTGATATAATGCTTACTTCACGACTTGATCCAATTAGTTAAAGACCCACTCGTGTCAACGCTAAATCCAGTTCTGTACTAGATCTTGTATTCGTTCACCGCGACTTTAGAGAGAGTATAGTAACAGTAGAAAAGGGCTTGTCAGATCATCATCTTTCTTTGTACCTCTCGCCATTGGGTCGGTGTTAGTACTGATAAATGTTCATTACGCTCTTCCAAGGATTATTCACAAGCTAACGATGAATGTATAATTGAGCATTGGAAATCTTCCCTTGATGATTTTGATGGGGACGACGTATGCGCCCTTTGGAATAAATTTAAAGAAGTGCCAAACACTGCGTACAAAATTTTGTGCCCAACAAGCGCAAACGAGTCTATAAACACACGCCTTGGGTAACCCGGAAGATATTTCACCTTAAGCGAAGAATTAAACGCTTAAAAGAAGACATGTACATTCGCCCGTTGTAGAAGAGATAAAGAATACTTTGGCACGTGAGGTTCGTGGCTCCAAGATATTATTTAAAACATTGTTGCCTAATTTTATTAAAAATGACCCCAGTAAGTTTGGAATTATATTTCTGAAAAAAAGAAGCCGGTGAAAGAAATTGTAGTGGGTGGTTCTGTTATTTCAGACCCGCAGGCAATTGCTCAGCATTTTTAACAGTACTTTCAAGTTTCTCTGATTCTTCGCATGTATGTTGGCGCATACCGCAGTGTATCGTCCTAGTGATGTTGGCTTTATTTTTACTCTGGTGTGTTATCTATGCTTTTGAACCTTAATACACAAAAAATCATGTGGTCCCGACAGTATTCCAAACATATTTCTTCGTCGCTATGCTGAGTCACTGGCTAAATTTCTTGTTGTTTTATTTCGTACTTCTTAATGTATGGCGAGCTCCCCGAAGACTGGAAGATAGCTCTGGTTTGTACCTATCTTTAAAAAGGGCGACCGCCTATGTTTCAAATTACCGTCCAATATCACTAACATCTTTTTGTTGCAAAACTAATGGAACACATTGTCGCCACTCGCATTCTTGAATACTAAACGACCATAATATTCTAACATGTTTCCAGCACGGGTTCAGGAAAGGGTACTCCACCGTCACACAGTTAGTTACAGTATTTCATTCCGTTTGCACCCACACTTAGACAACACCGGTCAAATAGATGCAATATTTCTAGACTTCATTAAAGCATTCGATAAGGTACCACATGACAAATTAATTCTTAAGATGCGAAATATGGGCCTCCCCGAAATTCTGGTCACATGGGTTGCAAATTACTTGACAAACCGCAAACAAACTGGTTCATAATAGATGGAATAGGGTCCGGCTATCTTGATGTCACTCGGGAGTTCCTCAGGAAAGTGTGCGGGTCCATTGCTTTTCATACTGTTATAAATGATATTGTTAATGTAATTAAAACTGGTGTGCAAATTCGGTGTTGTTCGCGTGGATGATGCAGTCTTGTTTCGGGATGTTCGTGCTGTGCTGATCAGTGTAACTTAATACCCAATCTTACTAATATTCTTGAATGGTGCAAGAACTGGGGAATGGTGCTGAACGCCGACAAAACACTGTATCTTCGCATAACACGAAAGAAAGTTCCGTACGACTATCAATACACACTAGGAACATCGCCATTGAAACAAGTCACCAGTCATAAATACCGCGGTGTCACACTAACCAGCAATCTCTCGTGGAATTTACACATTGACAATATTTGCTCATCTGCCTTCGTAAGCTATTACTTCTTTAAAACACAAACTCAAAATTCCCCTTCTAACGTCAAGCTCCTCAGCTACTTTACTTTTATTAGACCTAAGCTCGAATATGCCTGTATAGTCTGGGACCCCTACACTAATCACAACATCCGTAAATTAGAAAGAATTCAGAGAAAAGCTGTAAGGTTATTTACTCTAAATACTCACGTACTGATTCTCCCTCACAAATAATGCTTGCTAACAAAATCCCTAGCCTTGAATCCAGGAGAAAAATGCTTCCGTCTTGATTCCTTTCTTCACTAAGTAAAGGTGCACTGTCCATTAACCCTCTCCGTTCTTGTCACCGTTACAAACACAAGACCTACTAGGCACCATAACCCGAATGCTTTC
>WOVY01008322.1:0-25955 GCA_013436015.1 Rhipicephalus annulatus
TTTTTTCTGTGTACCTATGTTATATCCTGTGCAAGCTGCTAATAAACTACCTTGTGTAATGCGACCGTTATCGTCTTTCATTAGAAGATGCAAAAGTTATTCAGACAAAATAATGAAGTGATTGCTTATATACCTTGCAGCAGTTTACAATTAGTACAATAGCACATGTGGCTCAATGTTCTATCCTATGTCATTTGTTGCAAGCTTTCATCTCATTGTCCACTTAGGCAGCTTGCTAGAAAAAAGGCACGTATCCTAGAAGGTAAAACCTTTTTTCTATGACACCACTGAGCCCATTTTAAATTTTAATCAGTGCGATATCTTGGTTTAGTTTAAAATAAAAGACATACTGGGAAGCTGTGCATGTCATTTCATTTGAATTTTTAGCAAGTGCTGACCTTTTGACACTTTATCATTGTGCCATACATTATTCAAATAAGATGTAGTGGCAGATGGTCAGACACCAGGACCTTGTTTTGTAGATTTTGGTGCCCCCTCTGCACTTGTAATGCTTTATACTCAATAAATGCATGAATAAAATTTGGCACTATGCATCACCACTGTGAGAAGAAGAAATCCCACAGGTGGATTTTATCTACTGCTAATTGTTCTCACAGTGGTGACATTAAAAAGCAATAATTAAAATCATATTGAATTTGTATGAAGATGCTGTGATAGTCTGGTTCAAGAAAAGGGAAGAGACCAAGATATAAACTTACTGCAAATCAAAACAGACTTTTTTTCAGTTAAATGGCTTTTCTGAAGCAAAATTTTCTAGTGAAACACTAGCTACAGATGGATTATTTCACATATCACAAAAATAATAACATTGCAAGTAATCATCTTCTTGGGGTGTTTCTTGAGTATGTTGAGCCATTCCTGTTCTGCTCTATGGCAAGAGACTGTCACAGACAGACAGCATGTTTCATCAGACTGACTCAAAAATGGCTCGCAATTTGCTGATGATGCTTCAGTATTACAAGAGCAATGTGAAAGAGACTCATGTTATCAGCAGAAAACACATCATGTTATCATCAGAAAAACAATTAGTGATCTACCCACTACATTTACATTAACACCCAGGTGACAGAAGGAAACAGCTCGATGGCTGGTACAGCATTACTGATATTCGATTTTGAAATGATACAACAAAAACATTAGCATGCCGATGCCCCATCTCATCTCCACACGTCACATCATGTTCACTCTGTAGTCAGTGGAAAGAGGGCTGTGCATACACATCTTATGCTTACTAGGGCAAGGCATACAGCGTTGATGCAGCCCAGTGGCAAACCTAGGGGTTGGCACACTGGGCTCACACCCTCCTCCCTTTTTCGAATATTTCCTTCCCTTAGTATACAGAGTGCAAAATGACGCTCGATCACATCCCCAAACCGGGCCCCACTTAAAATCATAGTGATGCCCCTCCTCCGATTCCACGCCCACAAAAAAAAAATCTGCCTACACCCCTGTGGCAGCCCACACACATTCTGGTGCTCACTTCAGTGTTGTCTATCGTTGCCATGATCATGTGTATGAATAATGAGAAGGCATAGATTACATGCACATTTAAAATAGAAGGACATGCGTACAAAAAAAATTAAGTGCTGAAGCTCAAGCACTTTCACACCTGTCAGAATTCAGGATAATGTGGCAGATTTTGCAAAATCGTCTATACTGCTTTACTTGGCAGCCAAAAAAGAAGACATCACAAATTGATTGATATGTAGGGTTTAACGTCCCAAAACCACCATATGACTATGAGAGACGCCATAGCGGAGGGCTCCGGAAATTTCGACCACCTGGGGTTCTTTAACGTGCACCTAAATCTGAGTACACGGGCCTACAACATTTCCGCCTCCATTGGAAATGCAGCCGCCGCAGCCGGGATTCGAACCCGCGACGTGCGAGTCAGCAGCCGAGTACCTTAGCCACTAGACCACCGCGGCGGGGAACATCACCAATTGTATCAGGCTAGTTTAAAGCCAAGGCTATGCCTTCTGCCAATAGAATGGTTTTGCACAGCGTATTACACTACGTTGTGGCTGTTTTTGTTTATGTAGCCAGAGTTAAGCGAACAGAAAAGTTCTTGTCTCTTCAAGAGCCTTACACATTTCAACACATTTACATTTTGAGCAAGGTTTCTTTACAAGAACCTTAAATTCATGTATTGCAGAAGTGACAAATGATTTGAATTTACTGATACAAATATGCCCCAAAATAACGGATAGCTGCAAATGTGTCTCAAAAGGAGACATTGTCCACAGCTCAACTGATCATAGAGGGAATGCCTTAAATGCTGCCCATGTTTTACTGTATTTGGCACTCTGCGCCAGCTAGCAGAACATGAAATGGAGGAATTCAGGCTCCCTAAAAGAGACTGAGATATTGAGTGATGAGAAAGATGGTTTACTTTAGAGTAAGCACAAATTTGCGTCAGTGAACAAAATGCACGGTTTCATTGGCATCCAAAAAGAACAATCCATTTCATTCAAACATGCCTTTCACTGGACTACTGTGCGCATAGCCAAACAGGAGATTCCCTGCTAACAATTACTGAAGCAGAGGAAAAGGGAGTTGAAGCACCAACAATTTGTCACACATCATCCACAGAACATTCAAGTGGGTGGAGAAACCTAATATTCTGAAATGAAAACCTGGTTATGACATCTTGTTATTCCACGTAGCATTAAGGCTGTGTCGAATATGTAATGAACCCTGTTGCCACTGGGAAAAGATGATGAGTTGAGCAACAGGAATCTAAAAGTGGATGGGTTGTTGCAAATAAATTTTGAAACCTTCAAATGAGCTAAAATAACAGTGATGTTTGTGGTGCCATTTTTTACGTAGACCAACAAAAAATGTAGACATGCGTTTTTGACAGCAACAAGGTGTCTTGCATAAATGTAAACACACATTAGGCTTCATATTTGCATTCTTTTAAAACAAGTTATAGCGCCTCTCATATGATGCATGCCTACTTGGTAAGCACATACATTTATTTCAAGCTTTAATGAATGTATCGAACATGCTAAATATTTTGTTCTAGGCTGAAACTACAATTACTTCAATACTTGTCGAGCTCACTGTGACATGTTATAGAGCAAACGTGAACTTGTATAGAGCAAAGTAAAGAGTGCGTCAGCGAGCCGCACACAACGATATACACCAGCGCCCATTCATAAACATTACCGACCAGTCAATTGCTTCGGCTATTTGTAGATAGCATCGCGGTATCGCAGCGTGCAATGCCGCTGCCACTGTAGGCCTTTTTTCATTGTATTACAAAGCGTTTGTGCCTGTTGGCACCCGCATTTCTGCTTGCTGTAAATTATCGCCATCACGCCAAATGCAACTCGAGCGATACGACCTGTGTGCGATAACGACGACGACAACAAATAAAAAAGGAGTGCATAATTAGCCTCGAACACAGATGACTACGGCGACGCAACACTTGTGGCCGAAAAACGCGTTGTGAAGATACAACAGCTTAGATTTCATGATGAACGCGGCTGCTTGAAACCAATGCATTCAAGAACTTGTCAGCGTCGTCTGCTGTTGGTGATGGTTGCAGACCTCGAAAACTGAAGCTCCACCAAATGGTTGCCAGCCTCATCAGTCGTCGCGTCGTACAACCAGAGTGCGCATCAGAGCCGCTCACGCAAAGCTCATGCGACTAGCGCTTGTGTTGCATTTTGGCGCAGGGCCGCCATTTCGCTCCCCATTTGCGGGCAGCAGGGGTCCCGCCACGTGCGGAGCGGGTGTGCGGCTAGCGCGTGTAAGGGCCTTTACACGCGATAGCGACCGCCCCGGAAAGGCGTTTGTCTCTGGTTCGATCCCCGGACCAGGATAAATTTTTCGGGGATGAAGAAGCTTTTCCTTGTGAGAATCCATACAAATTTCTTTGTGGCCTCGTGCCACAAATGGGTGGATGTCTAGTTTCCCTAGACACCCACCCATTGTAAGTCATAATGATTCCTTCAAAAAACTGTGGTGGTGGCATCGTATGCTTTGGTGGCACATTATGTCGGCTGCATTTTCACTGGAAGGAGAAAACCGCCATGCTATTTGAATGAAATATCGCAAGGTATGCCAGTAATTGTCATCTGCTTTCGTTTTAAATTTTTATGTTTGCCAGCACTTGTTTGCTGGTGCCAACCTTGCTCATTCTATTTGCATATACCTCAGGATTATGCAAGGAAGATGTTGTCACGTGAAACTCGGCTTGTAAAATATTCTTGCAGGACATCTTCAACTCAGTGTGCACTCAAGGAACAGTGCATCATGGATGCGTACACTTGTTTGAAACAAACTGAGTGTGAACTTTGTTTTGTACAAGTACATGCATCGATGATGCACTGTACGTTTTCTTTTTATTAACTTCAGTGTGCCTGACTTAATACTGCCGCCATGTCACAAAGTGATGTACGGTGCTGTTGCCAACAGAAAATAGACTTTCTTGTTGTATTGCTTTCCAATCAAATTCTGTGGGAAATATTTTTAGCACTCCTAATCATTGCTCCAAAAGAATTTCACTTAGTGAATGCCTGAAACAATAGTGATAAATTCGATTGAATTTCATTTCTAGAACGTGCCTCTAAACTGAGCATTTGTTTAGACTGGCACAATATAATGACGTGACCATGTCTTCAAGAGTGAGAGAATGAGGATGGTATGTGCCCATAGGGTATCCCTGGCAAGGCATTTGTATGTAAATGCAAATGCCCCTGGAAAAAGAGGATGCATTCTGACAATGCAAGGGGACAAGAGGACAGTTAGGTTGTCATGAAGTTAGAGGCTTTGGAAATGGAGTGTCACATCTACAACATCTTCTGTCAACTGACAGCTTCCAAGACCTGGTTGACTGGAGACGTGTCTCGTTGATGTGGTAGGGAATGCAATATCAGGTGAGGAGTTTAAAAAGCAGGCCAGTGGTGCATCAGCCAGACTAAAAGTCTGTCCAGTGTTTGTAGGGAACTTTGCTGTCACGACAAAGGTTCTTTTGTAGTTGTTAATGAGCAGGCCAGCTGACAGCCTTCCTTAGTGTAATAAGAGGCTAGAGACAGTGCTGTGAACTCTCATCGGTCAAGGCTGTTAGCCAGGAATGTTTTAAAGTGTACAGTCAATCCCTTTTGAAGGTTATTATGCGAGCCACAACGAAGAACTAGAGTATTTCAATGTCCCAGAATACACTTTCGAGAAGAAGGTGGTATTATGCAAGCTTAACACACTCTTTCTGCTGTTCCTTAAGCAGGAATCACTCCCGCCTGGAGAAGCTGCCTAAATGAAGCAGTGCCTAGCACCAGCTGTAACATATTTTCCCAAGTAAATCTGTAACTGGCTGCGGAGATAAAAGCGCACGAAGAATACACTTGGATTGAAATGAAGGAGGGCTCAAAACTGAGAGCAAAAAAGGTGTACATTTGCCTGATAGGTGATTGTTGTAGCATGCAACAGGCAACGAGGGATAGAATTATGCAAAATCTTGATTTGCACTGTTCATGCCACTAGGCCCCTGGAATGTTAGCCAAGTCAACGGTCGCACGGCAATTTTCATATCTCGTGCAACTGTACAAGTATGTTGATAGGCACACGTGAAGAACACAGAAGATTCTGTTTAGTGAAAAAAAAGGTGGATCCCTGCAATTGGTCTGGGCCAGGTGTCGATCCAGTGTGATCTCATTTGAGTACAGCCAAGTCATAACCTTGCCCTATCGTGCGCAAAGCAGATACCCAGACCCACTGTCCCAAGCTTGACAAGCGCATGCCTCTGCTTCAACCTCAATCTCTATGTGTTATTGTAGACAACATGTTTCACACCTGCCGCCAGGCCTTCGACTCCTCCTTGGTGCCGGAATCAGGCTAACTATACCTGGCATCCAGAAAAAAGCAGATATGTCGTCACTTGCTTTTAGGCAGCTTGCTCTACTCTTGTTAAATGAGACGTATCAAGGCTGTGTGCACGTATACACCGATGGCTCTGTTTTACAGAAGAGTTCAACGTCATCATTTGTGATACCAATAAAAGACGCGACAAGAAAATTCAAGACCTCCCACCTCACGATATCAATGGGAGCAGAGCTCACAGCTCTTCATGTGCATTGCAATTCATCAGCGACCAACAGCCATAAATATAGACAATTTTCAGTGACTCAAAGGCGACACTGAAATCCCTTCTATCACCTTTACGCCATGGCCCGTACGAACAGCAGGTATTCGAGATTGCAGAAAAAACTCACCAATTCATTGAGAAAGGACATGAAATAGCCTTTCAATGGCTTCCAAGTCAATGTGGAATAATTGGCAATGAACGAGCCGATCGAGCTGGCCATTCTGCCATACTGAAAGCGATCAAATATCGATTCCGCTCACCAGAACTGACGCTCAACGGAAACTCCGCATGCTTGCTCGTGAGCGCACCACGTCACAATGAAACGAGTCATATTTCATATATGCACGGCTAAGTACCTTGGGCCCAACTCTTAGTCTTCGAATTTCTTCAGAATTACGTCGACGAGACGCTACTATGCTGTGCAGATTATGGTTGGGCGTCATTTAACAATGCGTACGCGTTCCGCATAAGAATGGCTGACACTGCAGCTTGCGACCATTGCAGCAGTGACGAAACAACTTGGCAAATTCTGTGTGAATACCCGCAATACGGCACACAATGACAGTCACTCTGCAATGTACTAGATAAACTGGACAACCAGACTCTTTTGGAAGAAAGAATCCTGCGCTATGGACAGGATTTTATATTGCAGAAGGGGGCTGTGAAGGTGCTCTTGCACTTTTTGCATCCAACCGGCCTGTCCAAACGACTGTGATTGAAACTCCTTGAATGTGTGCGCATCTGAAATTTTTCTAATTTATTTTATATCTCTCTATCTCTATCCTCTTTCTGACCTTTTTCCCCATCCTTGTACAGGGTAGCAAACGAGTTCTTCTAGGTTAACCTCCCTGTCTCTTCCTTTTTGTTTATTTCTTTCTCTCTCTCTCTTGGACATGTAATTTACCTTCGTCGTCCATTCACGCCTCATAATACCAAATTTGATATATGTGAATCTGGCAAAACGGCCGTGAGCGCATCATGGGTGTGGCATGTAGTCACATTGTTATATGACACGCATGTCATGATTATCATGTTTGGACGTGTCACTTGTGTTCACCATGTAGTCACCTCACACCACACCGGTTTTGCAACATGTCATGTGGCCAAAAGCACCACAAAAGCAGTAAGACTATGAAACGTAAATCATGACATTCATGACATACATGTCATAATTTTATGCTACGACTACTCACTTATGCTCATCATACAGTCATCTTATGCCATTATGGAAACAGCCAGGAGAGATAAAAGTCGTAGGTGATAGTTAGATAGATACATAGATAGATAGATACGCTCACAGTCGCCGAAGTTCGCTAAGGAATGCTTCGCATTAAAAAAAAGGATCAATGTGAGTATCCATCGATCCACAAGTGCACAAGCTCTACAGAGAGCATGTCACGCGCTGTCAACTGTTGATAATGTTGTACGAGATCCTACTAAAGCCAAAGTTTTCTAAAAGCTAAATATTTAGGAGGGGGTAATCGATGACGAACCAAGCTTGCTGACCACCTTCCTAATTCTGAAAAATTTGATCCAAATAAAGTCAAGGCAATTCAGCATGTGCCAAAGACAACGAATTCCAAGGAGTGCAGTGCTTCTGAGCTAAAATGAACTACCTCTCCAGATTCCTAGTTGAATTGTCATGCATGTTGGGGCTTTTGAGGAAACTCACTGTCGAAAATAAACCATAGCAGACGGGGAAGCAGCAGGAGGAAGCATTCGAAAAGGCATGAGATCGTGAGAAGAGCTCCATTTCTAGCATTTCTTTGAATAATGAAAGCACCTAGAAATCCAATGTGATGTGAGCACTTTTGGGCTCGGAGCAGCTCTTCTATAAAATCGACAGTAAGTGTCTTTCATCAGCAGAGCACTGACAACGATGGAAGTTTGTTATGCACAATGAAAAAAGAATATTCTGGCATTGACTTTGCCTTAAAAATGTTTTATCAGTATACATTCGGAAAAGAAACAAAGATGTTGAGCAATTGTAAGCCACTGAAGCAAGCAATCCTGAAGAAATGATTGGATCAAGTTCGAAGATGACTGCAAAGCATGATCCTTCAGATGCAAAGACACAACATCACAATAGGAAACAGACCAGGAAAGGAATCAGTCTTGGCTGACATGATATTTAGGGCTTTCATTCCAAACGAAAGCAATGAAGAGGAACTTGAGAACATCCATGTCGTGCAATACGTCCCTGTGAGAAAAAAAACCATGAAAAAGATGGAAGCTGTGACTGAGTGTGATGAATTACTGCAAAGACTAAGTGAATCATTCGTTCAGGCTAGCCACAACACAAACGTGAACTACCCAAAGGCATGCACTTAAACTTAACACACAGAAATAAAGCTTTCTAAAAAAGTCATTTCCAAGTACTAAGGCCTGTTGAGAATCGCCTGATTTTTAAAAAATTACACCTAATTATTATAATGTTTCTGTGAGGTGAAAACAAAGTGAAACTCTAGAAAACACATCTTGGAATTGAGGGCTGTCTTCAATGCGTTCATGAGTGTGTCTTCTGGCCAGGAATGAACACAAAAATGAAACACTTGATCATGAGGTGTGAAATATGCTAAAGGTACGCACAAGACCAGTAAACAAACTCTTTCACTCCATACAGAACCAAGCTATCCATAAGAACGGGTTAGATGCGACATGCTCGAACTCTAGGGAAAGAATGTTTTGGCTACAGCCAATTAATACAGCAACTTTTGGGAAGTGGACAAAGTCAAATCGATGGTTACCAACCAAGTGATACTGAAACAAAGGACTCACTTTGCAGTTTACTGGATGCCAAGAATTCTGATAAGCAACAATGACCTATCAGTCAAAGGCAAAGAATTAAAAAAATGACATGAAGAGCTAGAACTTCAAGCACAAAACGAGAAGCTCGGTTTACCCGCGTGCAAATAGAAGGGCTGAATCAGCCGTAATTAGAGCAAAAATGCTCCTTAAAAAGACATGGTAGTCACTCAGATCCACAAATCACATTTGTTTATTACCAAAATATATCACTACATCAAATACATCAAGAAAAGAATGGTACTCCAGCACAAGTGTCAATGAGTTGCCATACTAAACTGAGTGTGCCAATAGCTTCACAGTTACTGCAACCCGAAACAGACGATGTGAGTGAAATAAGAATGCAGAATAGGCGAAAAAGCACGAGCGACCATCACAGACAAGCCAAGGATTCACAAAGCCTTAAAAAAGTAAGGGGATGTCCCAGTTCAACCAACGAAAACAGGAGCATGGGTCAAAGACAATAATTAGAATTTATGACAGGTTGTATGAAGTTCAGATGGAATACAGCATCTTGAGTAGGAACTGAGTACTCAACAGGGCAAGCCCTTCCTCGGACAAACACATTGAATTCAGTGAGCCAGAGACAGATCAACCGAAGCAGACTGGAATTTCTGCCGGACCTCGAAGAACCATACAGCATCTAAAGAGGCTCCAGGATTTTACAAATGATTGAAGAATTGACTTCAGAAAGGGATGAATGTAACAAAAAAGATCCACAAATGCAGGGGCGTACCGACTCTTCACACACACGCACACACACACACACACACACGCACACACACACGTACACACACACACATTCATTGCATAGGGACCACTTATAAACGACCATGAAAAAAGTAAGAAAATAAACTATTTTCAATACGGCAGCATATTGTTTGCTATTGGTTCGTTGGCATTTAAACTTGTCTGTGTGCCATAAAATCGCCTGCCTCTTACATGATGTCAGGAATCTGCGAAATATCGTGGTGTTCATTACAGCGCATGCACATAAACAGAGCATTCACGCACTGAACAATACCTAAAACTTTTTGGGGTAATCAAAGAGCATATTCTTTTAAATTATATTCAAGTAGAGTAGCCGCCGGTTAATTATCAACAGTTACTTATAGCAGCTTCCGAGATAAAATACTATAAGCGTAATAAAATATTTTCACTTGCAGCATCAAGGCGTTTAGTAGTTTGTGCGCGCACACATCTTTGTGAGCTCGTTCTTGCTGAGAAAGAGAGAGAGAGAAAGAGAGGAAGAGAGAAAAACAAACAGCGCTGCACGTGTGTGCTTCTTTGCTGTCCAAGTTGTAGTTTGAGCTGCAAAAGACCATTCGAGTTGAATGAAAACCTATTAGCCTGACTCTTAATTAGGCCTCCATAGTGCTAACAACCATACTCTTTCACCTTCTCCTTGGTCCCGTGACTCAAGCTAGAGGACAAGCTTAAAAGCTGAGATTCCCTCTGTGCTCGAGTCCACTGCTTTGTTTGTCGCCACTTTACAAGCTGCCACCATCGCTCTAAGTTACCATAAGCAAGGCTGATCAGGTTTACCGGAGACAAAAGCGGAAACCCCTTTTTGGTGCGTACAGATAACACTACAACATTAAAAGATTCGTAACATTTATCAGCTCACAGCAGCTTCGACAAAGCAGCATTAATGATATCTATTTTCGACCAAAGAAAATATTTTTCCTGATGCAGCAGACGATTTCACCAGTCCATAAAAAGTTTGCCCGCTCGCATTCATAACTGCATCAGCCAGTCGCAGCAGAACAAAAGAGTGGACAAGTTATGCAATGTTATTGGGCCCCTGTTCAGCGCTGGCCTGTTCTGCAATGCTACCGCACAAGGCACGAAAGCGCCGCTTAGGCTGCCCGCACCCCAAGAGCCTACAAGGAAATTCGTCACAACTACAATGTTGGCGAAATTTCACTATGTTGTTATATTCCCTCGTAATAACATAATTCAGTGAATACTGTGGTGAAGGAGAACGTCACCCGCAGCAAACAGTCACCACTGTCGAAAGTGGGGGGCTCAGCCCCCTAACTTTTCTCACTGAGGGGATCGCACCCCCCTTGCCCTCCCCGGCTGGTACAACTATGCATAGATGGCACAGCCATCATTTGCAGCATCCTACACAAGCCACATGATTCTTTGGACTTCTCCACTTGCTCGTTCTCTGAGAAGGCACTGGGTTCAGGGTAGTTGGTATTGATCCATAACATTAGTAAGCGCTGAATGCATGTATGTAAAACGAGCGAACTGCTTGTCCTGTGTCCTTCGCTCGTGTCACGTACGTGCATTTAGCGCTTACAAAAGTTACAGATCCCTCTTCTTTGTTCATTTACACCTCCTCCTTTTTTCCGAGCTCATGAAGTATCAAGTGCCTGCCCCTCTGACTCTATACATAGGCCGCTCCCCCACCTGAATCTTCATTATGCATTCCTGCCTCTAAGTAGCCCTACCTATTGTGTAATTCAACGCTAGTTCAACTCTGCAAAGTTCCATTAAAGAGACCCTGAAACGGTTTTTCAAAGTTTTGTCAACGTTTAGGTTAGAGCATCATAAAACCATTTGCACCATAAATTGAGCGACACGCAGTGTACCAAGGCCGCTACAGACATTTATATCATGCCCTCCTTCTCACCTAAATCTGAACACCGCAACTCACGAGGCATGCTGGCGATCGCAGAGCTCTCATGAGCGCGCTCGTTGTTTTGAGTTTTACAAATTTAGACCTCCGAGATGGCACACCGACAGGTTGCGTACAGTCTTGGAGGCCATCACGCAGTGCGCCTGGCAGCACACACGCCGTCTGGCAACAGAAAAAAAGACCACGAAGTAAGCAGTTGATATTTGCTCCGACAAGTGCTACCACCCTACCAGTCGATCTTATTTCTGCACATTCTACAGCCCATGACCACCAATCAGATACGCAGCCATGTTGACGTGGCTGCTGACATGCTCTGGACAGAGCATGTTGCTCTATGAATGGGCAGATTAAAAGGCATTTGGCCGAGTTGCAAAGATCTGCACCGATTTCCAGTGATGGGCAGCTTTAGAGCGTAGTAATAATTTACACAGTTTACGCAGGGTGATCGAACCGGTCTCTAGATTACCCTTGAGACTTACTCTACCAGCCCAATGTGTTTGTACAAAATCATCAAAAACGTTCCAGGTTCCTTTCAACAAAATCCGAGTGTTTTATCGGTCAATAATATAAGTCATAGCAAGACAAACCACTATAAAGTGCCCAGCTATATTTCATTGTCATCAACAACCACAGCATTTAATAAATTCACAGCTACACAGGAGCGTGATTTGCTCAACAGAGACATAGTAGGTACTTTGCGGTCGCAATCGCAATTGGTACCCTGGGAAAGCTTACAACGACCAATATTCTACAATGTGCACAAATTTTCCATTCTTCACAGCATGGTTTATGTGTTCATGAAGAATGGGAAGCAAATTAGAATACAGTTCATGTAAATGTCAATACAGTATGTATAGTTATAGTGAATACACTATGTATACAAATGGGTGCTGCTAATGCCATCACACTGCACTTGAGTATTCTCAATGTTATTGACAGCAAGGCTATGAATGGCTTGCACTGCTGGCCCTAAAACAGCCATGTTGCAGTACCGACACAGTGGGATGCGAACTCTGATGTTACGTCAGTGCTATCAGTACATTACGTGCTGGTTTCTTTGTTATTCATGCACAGAGACACAACAACATTCCAGCGACGTCATTGTCTCGTCAAAACAGGTTAATCTATACGTGATTACACTGCCTCGAAGTTACCTAATCATGTCTTACATTCATTCATGATGCAGGCTACCAATATACAATAAATGTCGCTATGTTTTTGAAAAAAAAAATGCACACAATAAATGCAGGATTTGATAATACTTATGATGCAAATTGGTTTAATTTATTCTCACGATTGCGAGCATTGCAGCCAGGATATCATTGCCTTGTCGCAGTGGTCTAGTGGCTAAAGTACTCGGCTGCTGACACCCAGGTCGAGGGATCGAATCCGGGCTGCGGAGGCTGCATTTTTGGTGGAGGTGAAAATGCTGCAGGCCCGTGTGCTCAGATTTGCATGCACGTTAAAAAAACGCAGGTGGTCAAAATTTCCAGATCCATCCACTACGGCATCTCTCACAATCATATCGTGGTTTCAAAAAGCCTCAATAACTACTAACGATGGGTGAGTGTACAGGATTGCGGACAAGATTCTTTGGCAACATTGTACCAATTGCAAAATATCTACTACTGACAAGAATGATGAATTCTCATCGTATTAATGTAAATAATTAATAAAATATTTTAGCTAGTTGAGAGACGGCGTCCTTCATTGGGGACAAGGCGTATGTTTTTCAGTTTCTGTGCACTATTGGGAAGGAACAGACATCCAACTCTGAGCTAATGATAATAAGCATTTTTGTTGTTTAAAGTTTTCTTGGCCTGACATGTGCTTGAAATATTTTGCTACACACTTGGTGATGACAGATGCATGTTTAACAAGACCGACATGGGCATTTCGGCAGGATTTTGAAAATATTGTTTAACTATTTTTCGAATGCTTGATGCAAGCAGATAACCATCGCATATGATATCAGTTGTCATGGTGTTCAAGTGATGTAGTATGACTGCCCGTAATCTTGACAAAATTATTGATACTGCATTAGCAGCTACTGTCGAACATTTGACAATTTATTGCAATACTTACACTTGTCTTAAAATTGGTCTACAATAACTTATTTCACGCATTCATAGACAATCGATGATAAAGCATACCTTAAATAAAGGGGGGGCTACATGCACAAAAATGTCTTGTATGCAAGCTCCTCTTCAGGGCACGTACACGCAACTGCACAAATCGGAAACTGAGCTGCACACTCCTAAATATTTCACGGTTTCCATTTCATGAACACACTTCACAACACCGGACAGAATCGCTTAAATGTGACGCGGTCCACAGAACTTCACCACAGCACTACACACAACAGCACTCGTATGGCGTTGCGCATTATGAATGACAACAAAGACGGGCAAATAAACTTGCCCATCCTTATCGTAGCAGAAGCTAACGCTTGCAAGCATTTAAAATTTATCAATACTATTTGCTGCGACGAACGACACACACATAGCACACTTGATGCTAACACTTGTTGCGATGATTACAAACTTTTCACTTCGGCGCGCACTAAGCGCATATCCTGCTTTAGAAAGGTGAATGATTACATCACGGAAATCTTCAAAATTCCTTGCAATTACACTTGAAAGATGGACGGTGCAACCCATGAAACACACGAAATGACGACACTTGTATCCGCATACACACTTTCTACACTGTGCTCGTTTCTTCGTTTCCGCTATCGATCACACGTGCTGAAGTGGCACCGAACACTGGCTGGCGACCGATATCTTTCCGGGAGTCTCACAGCGCTTACAATGGTCACAACAATAAAAACAGCTATTCTTTTTCCATGTCCCTGCAGCGTCCTCATCAACAAGCACCATGTTTGCCAAGCGAGCCGACGGGGCGGCCGTCCAGGCCGTTTCTCGCAGTAGCCAATGAGGAAGAGCCATGCGAGCGGCTTGTGGCTTGCCAAAGTTGAGAGCTGCTCTGCCTGACGTCACAGAGATGGCTGTTCTCTCCCATTGGTGCGGTGCGGGTGTGATGAGCGGCTGTGCGGCTAGCGCGTGTAAGGGCCCTAAGACGTGCAAAAGATGCACATAGGCACGTGTAAATCTTCTGACGCGTGCACCATCGTCCACCTGACTAATAACCGTGGAGAGGCCATGAACCTGCAGAAGGTGTCCGGGTCTACCTCTGCTGTGTAGGCTTTAGTGCCCCCCCCCGTTCTCGGAATGTAACCTTCAGCTTCAATAGATCCACCCCTATCTGTAGGGTGCGGTTACGTTCGTCGAGGAGTCGTAGAAACTCTTCGGGGCCTAATTCCGGGTCCACTCTAGAAAACTTGCCTGGTGGGGGCACGAACGGTATGGCGATTCGAGTAACTGCGTTTTCGTTAATTGCATTTTTAATGTTCGTGATTGTTTGTGCGTTGTTAGTGAAGACCGTGGCACCATACCCTGTGTGCTTGAGAGTGACGTCACGAACGTGTTTCGCCACTGGGTCGATATTTGCCTTGAGTAACCAGGTGACATCTCCCACCGGCGCCCTCTTCGCTCCAACCAGCGCCAGGAAACGCCACGTGCTCATGTATTACGCTAGACACTTCTCCAGCAGCTGCCCCAGTGAGTCCGGCAAGGCCTGCCAGCCCAGCACCAGGAACGCCGGCTGTCCCGGACCACTGCAGCGTAGCTCGGAGCTCCAGAAATGGTGGGACCCATCGATGCAGCTCCCATCGCCACCTGGAAGCCAGGCTCAGCAGGACCAACAGCGGGAGTCGTCGCCAAGCCACCAATGATGTTCTCAAGCGGGGGTCGCTTCACCACCAACGTTGACTTGTCTCTACAGGCCAGCAATCTCCCGGCGCGTGTCTATCAGCTGGCCCCGCAGCATCAGAGACTCGCCCCGCTCCGTGGCAGCGTCCGCCCGCATGTCGGGGCATAGATTGACCTACTCGAACTCCCTTGTCATCGCGTTTTCCGGGCACTCACGGTGAGGCGGCGAGTCTGCACAGAACCTGGATATTGCATCTTCCAGCTCACGCGATCGAGCCTGAATCCGAGTGCCTGATTCCGCCGTGTGCCCAGCTGCGACTGCGGTGGCCTCCGAGACCGATGAGGCTGCATCGCCGTCCTCACACGTACCTGCAGTTTGTCTCGCGGGCAGGTATGAGCCTGAGCAGCAGTAGTGGGTTCTGCCCTTGCACCCCTCTTGTCGCCTCCTGCTCTGTCGGGTTCTGTGTTGTTGCTGGAACAGAATCCCCCTTCAGGCGAAACACCATAAGCGGGTGTAGCAGACGAGGCTCCGATCGCGGGGGAACCAGTTTCATTGGGCGAGACTTCATGCTTGGCCCGACTATTTGCCCTAGTGGAGCCGGCTCACGCCCACCATTGGCCGAGCCCAGGTAGCTCCTCTATTTTTCGAAAAAAAAAACGGTCAAAATGACCATTTCCGCATAAAATTGCTTGGTCGGGCGTGTACTGACACGTTTAAATTCACTCTGCCACTAAGGAAAGCGGTTAAGGAAAGCTGGATACTTGCCTTTTGGCGAATTCTCACAGGAGCCGAAGCAGTGGTAGAGCCGAGTATCTTAGATATGGGGCCACGGAACTTACCACACAAAGCATTTTTAAATGCGAAGAATAACCTTGTGTACTGTAGGCACATTAAGCATCAATCTACATAAATATCTGCCTAGCCGCTTTCATCTTTGGTCATCTCATAATCTTCCACTTAACTTGGGGTAAAGCAACACATGTATCGGAGGGTAAAAATGTTTTGACGAATACGAGTCGCTATTCATGACATGAATAATGTCCAAATCGCGTTGCGTACATTGTGAAACACTTTCCAAAAAAAAAACAGTGGCACATACCCGGAGGCAATGTGCCACTTGTATGCGGCTTTGCGCCACAGGTGTTGGCCAGTTCATATCTGAGCAGAGAGAACTGACGTGGGTAATTTCAACGCGATAAAGTTAAAGAGCTCGTTTCGCTGAAATTACGGTGTCAGCTTCATTTGTTGTGAGCGAAAAACCATCATCTTATGTGTGACAAAACATATCGAGAACGATGGCAAGAAAATAAATAAATGATGAAACAATTTCTTGAGCACAGTGGAGACAAAACGAGGGTGGTTGGGGTCCGAGTGGTGATCTGACCCGGGTCGTTTGCTTGGCAAGCGGACGTTCTACCACAGTGCCACGCCTCTGCACGTGAAAGTAGTAAAAAGAACTTTTTCTGCTTAGAAATACAGTGAAACTTTCATGCTTCACGAACACTCGCGTCTTGTATATATGCTTCACAATGCAACATGAACTATTGCATTCATAATGCGTGGTCAAGCGTAAGCATCCATCGCCAATGGGCATAAGAATTTGAGATTATCGTAATGGCTATGGAATAATATGTGATTGTTATAACCATAGCACCACTTCACTACTCACTACAATTTCAACAAATGCATGGCGCCCACCTTTTATTACACACTGGCCAAATGTCCACTCAACTCACCCAATTCGTCCTAAAGGTTCACAGAGAAATCAACGCGTTATATATGCCACCATCTCTTACGGAAGTCAGATTACAAGAGCCGGCTCGAAATAAGGGTGCTGTCTGTCTGATTTATTAGTCACAATGGCACAGTCGACACAATTGCTTCGAGGCGAGTATGTTCTCTTTGGAACAAAGTTTGTGTCAAAGATGCCAAAGGCGTAGCTTTTATGAAAAACAGGAAATCGGGGCTTGTTGATCTTGTAGAAAAGCCAGGCGCTATTGTCGACACGCACTGTTCGCAGATGTAGAGGTCTAGGTTGGTTGGGTCCCTTGGTCGGCCTCTACAGTAGGTGACCAGGTCGAGCAGCCTGCAAGCGCCAGCAAAACATTTCAACGGAAGAATTTCATACATAAGCACTCATAGAACCTCAATGTAGTAGAACTTCCGAGATGGCTCTTGAAATGTCTTTTGTGGCCTAAGGTGGCGTGAGGTAGTGGCGACCATAGATGAGTTTTTTTTCCATTTCATTCTTTCAGAGGCGTCCCACGCGGAAAAACGTCAAGGCTTCCACCCACTTATAAACTGGGGCTGTTGCTGCCATGCAAGTTTCTGAAAAGCGTTGATTTTTCACCACCTTCTTCAACTTCTGCATCTTCAGCTTTAGTGCCGTCAAATGCAAGTTTTTGAGAAGTGTTGTGCTGCATCATCAGCTACGTGCCGTCAAATGCAACTTCCTGAGAAGCATTCATTTTCTCCACCTTCTTCAGCTGCTGCATAATCAGCTTTAGTGCCGTCAACATGCACACCATCCTCAGCCACTTTAAGATATTCTTGTGCGTTTGTATTTTTGTATTCTTGTGCAGCGAGATATCATTTAATTATGGCATTTCCATCATCAGAAGTGTCGTCAATGTTATCGATGGATGCTCTGAAGTACTGCAGGCTGATTTCAGCAAAGAACGGCGGCACGTTGTTCTAGGCTCTGCCATCGTCTATTTCGACGGACGTTCGCAAATTGATTACCATCTTGTGAAGGAGGCGTCATCACCTGCTATCCCAACAAGAATATTTGCTGATGTTAGTCCAACGTTACCATTCAGCGAGCGAGTCCCCTTATCAAGCTTAGCAACAGGTTCCGCGGCTGCTTCTCTTCCACTTCCAGAGCTGGTCAGACACCGCTCACGAAACACCACTCATCACTGATTCCGATGCCAGAGCCATCCGGCAATACCCTTATCGCACTGTTCCAATGGAGCATGAGGCAATTCAAAAACAAGTGAACATGATGCTTGAAGACAGTGTTATTTAGCCACCCAACAGCACTTAGGCATTGCCCGTAGTTCTTGTTAAAAAGAAAAATGGCTGTTTGCATTTCTGTGTTGACAATCGGAAACTCAACCAAATCACAAAGAAGGACGTTTATCCGCTGCCGCATATTGATTATTTCCTGTATAGGATACGAAACGCACGCTACTTTTCTTCAAAGACTTGAAAAGGGGCTACTGGAAAATTGAAGTGGATGCGAGAGATCGTGAAAAGGCGGCCTTTGTAAGACCAGACGGACTTTACAAATTTCAGTGACTCCCCTTCGGTTTGTGTTTGGTGCCAGCCACGTTTCAGCGTCTAATGAACACAGTGTTATTGAGACTTAAGTGGCAGACCTCTCTGGTATACCTTGATGACATCATTCTCTTTTCTGTTACGTTGGAGAAACACTTAAGAAGGATAGAAGTAGTTTTTGACGCAATACGTTTGGCCGGCCTTACACTGAAGCCCAAAAAATGTCACTTTGGCTTACCTGAACTGCAATTCTTCTGTTACGTTGTCAGCAGTCAGGGGATCCGACCTGATCCAGATAAACTTACCGTCACAAATTTTTCAACCCTGTCAGGTAACAAGTCAGTTCTACGTTTTAGATGCGGAAGCATCTTATACTCGCGCCCTGTAGTGCGCCGTCCACACCGCTTCTCGAACATTCGACAGCTGACTCGCGCGCATGCGCCGTCGCGCCGTCGCCCACCATCTGTGCCGCGCGCGCTTCTCCTTCGAGAACATTCGACAGCTGACAGCGCATGCGCCGTCGCGCTGTATATATATACTCAAGGTCGGCGCTCGCTCCGTCAGTTGCCGCTCGTCCGTTGGTTTGTACGGCGCGTCGACGTCCAAGGTCGCGGTGAAATGAATTCCAACGAATCCACAAACACAATGATCAACGTCCCTTCGACCAGCGCCGCCCTTTCGCATACGTGTGTACGTGTTCACTCATTTAACACCCCCTCCTACAACCACGTTAACCAATTTAGCCATCGACCCAAGTAAGTCGCAATTTAACACCCCATTTCACAACCACGTTAACCAATTTAGCCATCGACCCAAGTAAGTCGCACTTTAACACCCCGTTAACCAATTATATGCTTCGCATCCTCCTCAGTGTTCCCCCGAGCGAAGCTGCGGGCAATTTTTTTGGGGACTATGTGCATATTACCGGCGATTCATTGCGAACTTTTAATGCATTGCATCGCCATTGACCCAGCTCATTAGAGAAGGTATCCCCTTCTCATCGGGCGAAGACCAACAACGTGCATTTCACGAGCTTCGTCAGCGCGTGCAAACGCCTTCCGTCCTCACCCATTTCGATGAAGACGCGCTGACTGTATTTCACATAGACGCAGTAATGTGGGTCGCTCAGCAGTACTCGTACAGTGGCAGGATAACAGCGAAAAAGTGATCGCTTATGCCAGTAGGATGCGGTCCCAAACAGAAGCCAACTACACGACGACCTAGAAAGAATGCCTCGCAATGGTATGAGTAGTCAATAAATTTCGTCGGTATTTGTAAGGTCGTTCGTTCATAGTTACCGGCGATCACCATTCACTCTGCTGATTAGTGAACTTGAAAGATCCATTCAGACATCTCGCACGCTGCAGTCTTCCCTTTGGTGTGGAGCGACACCACGGACCCGAGTTAACAGGGGGGGGGAAAGGGGTTTCGACTCTTTCTCACACTTAGCCGTGCGTGGCTGAGCCGTGCGTGGCTAAGCCGTGCATGGCTAAGCCGTGTTTCGGGAAAGGGGGATCCTGGGAGTTGGGCTGACACTGGGTGCTTGGACTTTTAAGGCCACACGGCAGAGGCAATACACCCCTTTGGCCCCGGCTTCACGTAAATTGCACCCCTGGGCTGACCCACTAAGGGGAATCGGCAGTCGCCTTTTCCCATCTCTCTCTATCTGCATCTTCGTCTTTACACCCTTAAAAATAAGTTAGTAAAAGCTAGTAACCACGAGCAAAATGTTAGTAACATCAGCTGTTACTAACCTTATTGGGCCAGTACTAACCTTTTACTACCTACGTTAGCAAACGCCTGAATACTGCAACAGTTACAAAGTTTTACGCACTGTCAGTAGCTTTTTGTATTTATAGAACTTGTTAAAATATCTTTAGAGGTTAATACTATGAGCGTCTAACAACCTATATATAGTAGCAGGGGGATGCATTCAAGTACAATGAGGCAATATATGCAAGCTTACTTCTTATGTCTAGAATATTAGGCCGTGTTGAGGCAGTATTATGCAAAATAGACATAACTATTCGTTTATCTTAATACGCTTGATTAAAACTCCTACACTGCTTTGACTTGCTCACTTAAAAAAACTGTACGTTCTACAAATAGAGGCGCCTTACATAAATTATACATCCTACAGCATAGCCGCCCAGCGGCACCAGATGTGTTCCCCAAAGTAAGAGCTGTAAATATTTTTGGAACCGCTTAAAAACTGTATTTCTCGCGTGTACTTGTGTATCTGGACTGTTCTCCCTTGTGACATTATGTGCGTAATTACTCAGAGATATATCGGTGTTAATGCTCGCGAATAGTACTGTTGTAAAACACGTGAATCGTGAGGCAAAACGATCACGCTTAGTAGATTTCTTTGTTAGCAACCGTTACTACCTATGTTAGTACTCTTTACTAACTGCCTTAGTAACGGTGGAGGTAGCAATGGTTACCAACCTTTCTTTTACTAGCTTCTACTACCTATGTTAGTACTCTTTACTAACAGCCTTAATAACGGTGGAGGTAGCAATGGTTACCAACCTCTCTTTTACTAGCTTCACTTACTAACCGGTTAGTAACATATGTGACAAGCAGTTAGTAAACCGAACTTAAGTACTACAACCTTTTTTAAAGAGTGTACCTCTTCCTTTTAATCTGTCCGGTCATTTTCTCTTTTCCGTTTACTTTTAAATTTTCTGGTGGCGAGGGTTAACCCTGTGTAGTTACCTAATCTTGGGTAGTTATATTCGGTTATAGCGGCGATGCATGGCTGGCGTCTCCAAGTGTTCACTATTCAACCTTGTAGCGTCCCCTTGTTGGGCTCGGTGGTGGGTGGCCACCATAGCGGCTGAACTGTACACAATCTGTATGACCAACTCCCCCCCTCTCCCTGATCGCTGCCTCAAAAGGTGGCGCTCCGAAGAACTGTTTATTTTTTTTTCCAAACCAAAGCAGTCTTTCCCCAAATTTCATGTCGTGCATAGCCAGAATGAGAAAAAAACAGTACCAGCAATCTCACATTTTCTTGTCTCGAAAACACTCACCGAAGCAATCAACCCAGGATATCGTGTAACGAAATTGGGAAGCGTCGACCTCCTTTTGGAGGTTTGCAACAAGCTCCCATACGACAACTTACTCAAGCTGGTAGCGTTTGAAAATATCCCAGTCTTAGTGGGCCCACAAAGGTCAATGAATACTGTGCGTAGAGTGGTCTCTGATGGCGACCCGCTTGGACTGTCTGAAGAAATTATTGGAAGGCTGGCAAGACCCGAATGTGGTCAAGGTGCAAAGAATATTTACATGACGGGACAAAAAGAAAACACTCACAAAACAAATAATCATCACATTTGGTACCAGTGACTTACCTGATTCAATTAAAACTAGCTACTGCAAGCTCCGTGTCAGGCCCTATGTGCCAAACCCTCGACGATGTTTCAAGTGCCAGCGCATTGGACATGCGTCACAAAGTTGCAGAGGATGCATCATTTGCGCTAAATGTGCATCAAACGAGCACGCATCAGATACGTGTACCTCACTCAACATCATCATGCTGTGCGATCTGTGAAGGAGACCATGCGGCCTACTCAATATCGTGCCCAATCTGGAAGAAAAAAAAAACAAATCCTTGATATTAAAGTCAAGTTCAATTTGTCCTCTCAAGAAGCACTTAAACGTTCTCCAACTATCAGTCCTGTCCCTCCTTCGCCGATGTGACGCGCCAGGGCGCCGCGCCGTGCCCGCAAAAGTCGCACAGAGTGAGGGTGCAACTTTTGTCGACAGAGTGAGGGTGCATCTTTCCGTGCCCGCAAAAGTCGCACAGAGTGAGGGTGCGGGCGTACCACAAGCGCGCGGCTGGAGCGGCCAGCACTGCGCTGCCACGGGACAAACAGGGCCAGCAGATTCGCCAGTCTGCTGCACCCCGGTCCGCTACAAGCACAGAGAGGCCTGAAAGCACCGTGAATGTGTCTGTCGAGCAGGTACCATCCACCATCTCACAAGAGGAGATTGATACCAGTAGTACTTCTCCGGCGCCTCAGACGCCGAAGAATAGAGACAACTCTTTGGAGCGCGGCAGAAAGAAGAAAAAATCCGAATTACAGGGTTAACCCAAGGCCCTGTCTCTATGCCAACACTTTTGCACACACAGCACCACACAATAGTAAAATGACACAAATACTACAGTGGAACGTCAGAGGACTGCTGAGAAACCTTGACGATATACAGGAGCTCTCACACGAACATTCACCAGAAGTGCTGCGTGTGCAAGAAACGCACTTGAAACCAAAACACACTAACTTTGTACGCAATTGCGTTATATTTCGAAAGCACTGGAATGATGCCATAGTGTCATCCGGTGGTGTTGCCATTAGAGTAAATCAAGGGATTGCATGGACACACTTACCACTGCAAATATTCCTTGAGACAGTGGCTGTTCGAGCAGTTCTTTTAAATAAGCTTGTCACCATCTGCTCTCTATGCATACCTCAAGAAAACCTTCTTGAAAGCATGAATTCCAGTCACTCATACACGAGCTTCCAGAACATTATCTTGTCCTAGCCTCTGGGGTGACTCTCGCTGCGATGCACGAAGTCGCCTGATTGAACAGTTCCTTGTTTCTTCCGGTGCGTGCCTCCTGAATCGTAAAGAGCCGACATATTACATCACTAACAATACACACTCAACAATAGACCTCAGCGTAACATCCCATCACTCCTGCCTTTACCTAAATGGGAAGTCATTAAAATACATAAGGTAGTGACCAAAGCGGATAGCGGGTAGTACGTTAAATGGAACGTAGCTGATCGTGATCTCCTAATTGGGCTGACATGCCAGCGACATGACATTATTTGTCAGCGAGCAAGAGTGCCAAAATACAAAAAAAAGAGCAAAATTGTTGGGGACGCTCGCCTTCTAATCGCCTTCAGTTATGGTGGTCAACCCCTCACAGCTCCTCAGAGCTCACCGACCGCAGCTATTGAAAGCCCCCACCGCACTCGTTTGTCGGCCCTGAAATGAGGGACCAGACACAGACGGGCCGGGTTCCAGCCTTGGCTTAACAGAACAGGCCAACTCGAGTGCTATCCCAAAATTCGAGGCGCAATCCTGAATCATGATCAGCGGATCTCCTACCACCATATCCAAGTGTGCTAGCCATTTGAACATAGTGTTGGTGCTTGGTAGAGGATAATAGTACATATTATGCCTGCTTACTTTGAATGTCTATGTATCATGGGCTGCAGTGAAGTCTAAAAAAATGTACGTCAAGGTATTCAAGTTTCGAAGTTCACCATAAAGTTCTTTGCCGTGGAATTGCATATTCAAGTCTCGAGATAAGTTCTCGGAGTCTGCCGGAACATGTCGCCAATACAGGGGTCGAGTGGCCAATCTATACGCTAGCAAGCTCTACGCTAGAGATGGTGTACAGTTAGGGTTGAGCACAGCTTTAAGTTCAACGCAACCAGGTGGTGAAGAGTACAACTTGGAACTTATTCAAGACGCTCTCGACGCTTTCCTACTGCAGCGTAAGTTTCTGGAATGGTTTGGACGACAGAAATCGGGCTGTTCCGGGCCAGATAAACAGCGAGTGCCGGAGAATCTAGAATGAATTGGTCACTCAATATATCACGATTTGCCCATGAAACGCGTAAAACAGTGGCAGTCATATCGACTGTATACGCACTATAGAGAAGCGCACATCTCCGATTGCGGTGAAGAGGGGCCTCTGCAAACACTCATTAGGAGTCAGGATCTGTCCTGTTTGGTTCATTTCTATAGAAGGTTGCTTTGATTTTCATTCACGAGTAAGGCCCACATCGCAGTGTCTTCCAAACTCAGCGTCCACCAACCCGCCAAAGTTTAAAACTTGTATTCATTCTGACAATAGTTCATAGCTTCTGTATTCACCCAACAAGATCAAAAACATTCTGTTTCTAAGAGCCGACCCATCAGAGGCGTCGAACTCTCCTAGAAAACGTTATGTTTGCAGTAGGTGTGGTGATGATGGTGACCGAAACAGATTTAAAGCAGTGCAATAAGAGAATTATCGTACGATTTGAAGAACACGGACGTATTATTGGAGATTACCCTCATCATCTTAGTAAAAATCACTGAACTGGATGAAATGGTTAATAAGCGCGACTCCCATAAGCTTTAAACATAACACAAATTAAGATAAGGGGCAGAAGTATAGTGGCATATCCCAAATTTCATAGCAGACTGCCATCCTAAAGCATCACGAGTAGCGATTAAGCAGCAGATCATGATTATGAAGAAGACAGGAATACAGGTTTCATCATCATCACCTTAATTATGCCCACTGCAATGCAAAGGTCTCCCTTGTTCCGCCAAACGACTCAGTCCTGTGCATCCCACTGCTATGCTACACCTGAAAACTGCTTAAATTTACTTCCCTGTGTGATTTTCTGTCCCCATGTCACTAGTTTATTTCTACTTTTTGGAATTCAGTCAGTTTCCCTCAATGACCAGCAGCTAACTTCCTGCGCGCAACGTGCTCCGGCTATGCCCATTTCATCCTTTCGATTTCAAACAGGTTAGGTCAGTGGAAATTGGGGATTGGCAGACAATTTCGTTATCAAGGGCCGTTTCATTGCAGATCGCCGTAGTCATAATGCTTCACTGCAGCACTCACACGCACTTGCGGGTTGACTCTCCGTCGCGAAACACCCACATTACAACAAAAAACCACTAGTATCTTTGGAGGCCCTGACCTGCTGGTCACCGTGGCAGGTGCAACTACGTCAAAGCAGACTATTCTAGAGGGCTCATCATCGAAATAATGCAATATCCTTATGGAACCAGAGGGTGCGGAGGACGACGACATGCACGCATTTCGATACGATTTACAAATTGAGAACGACTGAAAAGCCTATAGTGAACGTTGGTCCTATGAGAGGTGTATGTCTCGACGTCCTTCTGTAAGACTCAAATGCCCTAAACTTGTGGTCTCATGTCTCATGTAGCAACAAGCCCTTCAGCGAGACCATAACGCGAATGTTTGGATAATGACACGTCACGAACGACAATTTACTGTAAAGGTTGTTTTGGGTTTTCTGCTTTAGTCAAAGTCTTCGTGATCATTCCTGTCAGCATAGGTAACCTTCAGAACGTCGAATACTTGATGTTACCGAACAGTTTTTTTCATTCACATTACTGAACAAAACAAATCCAGTGAATAACACTGGAGACCTTGCTATTATTACCTAGCGTAAAAGAAAACACGCTGCTTCTTCCTCATGACTTACCTCATGTATCTATTGAATGCCCTCAGAGAACCAAAATACTCCTTATGATGACTGTGATAAGGCTTTAGACGATTCATGCACAGTGATT
>WOVY01008323.1:0-16498 GCA_013436015.1 Rhipicephalus annulatus
TTTCGCCCACCTGGACGTTCGATCATATCAACCCCCCCCCCCCCATCGCAGCCTTAACACTGTTCAAGGCGTCATTGTCACAACGTGGATCTGATGCGAGAAACTGAAAGCTGACCTCCTTGAAGGCTTTCGAGAGCAAGGCGTAGTCCGCCATTTATCAGATAACCATCAGGCGCAAACAATGAAGAAGTTGGTGACGCCTCATATTGTACTAACATTTAACCGTTCGACATCCTGCCAGAATCTGTGAAAGCTGCATTCCTTCACTGCAAAGTTCGCCCTACATACCCAACCCTAGAAGGTGCTACAATTCCAGAATATGGACATGGGTCGAACACCTGTCGCGGAAAACAAACATGTGCGAAATGTGGTGATCATGAGCACCCAAAAGAGAGCTGTCTTCCACGCAAACAGAGTGGCCCCAACTGTCACGGGCCGCACGCAGCGTACTCGCGGGACATGTGAACTTTTCAAAAAGGAAAAGGAAAGTCATCCAGATAAAAGTAACGGAAAACATCACATTCTCTGAAGCTCGGAAGAAGGTGTCGGCTCTTCTCCGGAAGAACGTACGCTGACGCAGCGTGCCGGGGGGCCGGGCGGCGTCTAGTGACGGTGGGCACGCAGTACAGCTTTGCTGATGCGTGCACATCTCTTGCCCCCCACCAAGCAGCCACAGGCTGCACCAACCTCTCACGTCCGGAGGTCGAACTTCATCAGACCCAGGGACCACACAGACAACTGAGGACACCTGTCTCTTCTGACAAACCTCCAATAGCTTCTGAGGGTCCACCGGAGGCAATGGAAGTGACACCCACGATTCTCAGCGTCTAAGATGCTGACGGAATCCCCCCAAATGAGGCGGGGCTCCATAGATCACTTCAGAGGGAAAAGGACACCCGCCAGTGAAGCCTCCTAATAAAGGCAGCGAAGTGTGAATAAGTCACACTCTTTTCCTCATTCATAAAATGGCTGCCGAAAATATCATGCAATGGAATGGCCGAGGCTTACTTAAGAACTTAGACTACATCTATGAAATATTTGCACAACAACAACCAAACATACTTTGCTTACAGGAAACACACCTAAAACCTACACACATTAGCCTTTTGAAAAGATATGTGGTATACCGAAAGGACAGACAGGGCACTGCCATTCATCTGGTGGTGTCCGCTATCGTGGTGCATGAAAGAAGTTCCGTCTCAAAGCCTCACTCTGGTTACTGACTTAGAAGCAGTGGCTATACGAACCTTAATTTTTGGACGAGTAACAACCGTGTGTTCACTATACATCCATCCCGACTACCAACTCTTTACTAAAGAATTTGAAACACTCATCGACCAGCTTCCACATCCATTTCTGTTGATCGGAGATTTTAACGTGGGCCACCTTTATGGCGATGTTGAAAAAACGGATGCTCGAGGCTCCTAATTGAAAGCTTTTATGTTGTCCTCCGGCTCCTGTATATTTATTAAAAAGAGCCAACATACATTAGCGCAGCGCACAACTCATACACAGCAATAGATCTTGCTATCGGATCTCTTTCACTCTTGGCAACCACTGAGTGCGCTGTAATTGAAAACCTCTATGAAAGTGATCATTTTTCTGTTGTCTAAAATACAAAGGAAATACGAGTACAATGACTGCGAATGTAACTAGGTTCCGAGAACAGGGTGCGAGCTGGAACGAAATTCCGAAAACTCTCAAAACTATCGCGCTCATCAATTGAAACCCAAGGCATCGATGAATCTGAAGCGTTGGTCACACTGCACATTATACTGGCTGCAGAGCAATCCATCCCACATACATCTAACAATACACGGAACAAAAGACGACCTTGGTGGAACTCTGAGTGCAAAAATGCTCGTGACAATCAAAACAAAGCATGGTCAAATTTCCGCAGGTATTCTACAGTCGAAAACTTGGTGAGTTTTAAGGGTGCAAAAGCGAACGGTAGACGTGTCCGACGAGAGTCTAAACGACAGAGCTGGCAATCCCTCCTCTCATCGGTGAACTCTTACACTGACACACATAAGGTGTATAACAGAGGAAGAGCACTCCAAGGGCACAGCACTCATCCGATGCCCCTTGTTAGTACTGCTGGTGATACACTGGAACACCAGGCACATGCCTTAGGCCAATAATTCGTGGTATATTTTCAGCTCAGCACATTATACAGACTCCTTTAGGTGATACAAACTTGCCGAGGAACGTAAACCTATTCGTGATGACAGGCCATCGGCAGGAGTGTACAATGCCCCCTTTACTTTAGGTGAACTAAAGGCAGCACTGGCAAAGTGCGGCAGCTCAGCAGCAGGCTCGGACAGGATTACTTACGGCATGCTGAAACACCTACACGAAGAAACACTTGACGTCGTCCTCATTCTTTTCAACAATGTATGGTCCTCTGGGCATCTGCCCATGACCTGGAAAAAGGCAGTTATCATACCCACCCTTAAACAAAGAAAAAGAGCCACACTTGCTGCTAGTTACAGGCCTATAGCGCTGACCAGCTGCTTGGGCAAGGTGTTCGAAAAAATGGTGAATCGCCGCCTTATGTATTACCTTGAATACAATGGCCTCCTTAATTGTCATCAAGCTGGATTCAGGTCTGGCCGGTCGACAACTGACCAACTGGTAGCATTTGAATCCTATGTCAGGGATGCCCTCATTCATAAACAGCACTGCCTATCTGTATTTTTGACTTGGAGAAAGCTTACGACACGTCATGGCGTTATGGCGTTCTTTGTGGCCTGCGATCTTTTGGAGTGTCAGGAAATATGCTGAATACTATTGAAAGCTACCTTTCTGACTGTACATTTGTGGTTCGTGTTGGTAATGCCTTATCGATGTGGTTTACGCAAGAAAATGGTGTCCCCAGAGCGGTGTTTTTAGCTGCACACTATTCATCATAAAATTGAACTCTATAAGCCCCATATTGCCTAAAACAATCTGCTACTCTGTTTATGTGGATGACATTCAGATCAGCTTCAAATCATGCAACCTAGCCACACGTGAACATCAGATTCAGTTGGCAGTAAACAAGCTGTCAAGCTGGGCAGACAAGAATGGGTTTAAGTTTAACTGTGACAAGACTGTTTGCATACTCTTCTCAAAACTACGCGGAATAAGGCCACCCCCAACATTTCTAGTAACGGACAAACCCATATCTACCAAAAAAGATCACAAACTTTTAGGTGTTGTGGTTGATGAAAACCTCAGCTTTGTTACACATATCAAACAGCTACGACCTTAAATGCTTGAAAGCCCTAAACCTGCTCAAGATTCTCTCGCATCAGTCATGGAGCAAAGACCATGACTGTCTACTGAACATTCTCAACACTGTAGTGCTATCACGTATCGATTACGGCTCGGTGGTCTACGAGTCAGCTTCAAGATCTGCATTGATGATGCTTGCCCCAGTGCACCAACTTGGGCTCCGGCTGGCCAGCGGTGCTTCCCTAACCAGCCCGACAGCCAGCCTGTATGTTGAGACAGACCGGTGGTCACTAGAACGGCGACGTCAGTTTACAAGTGTCACGTATGCCACCAAGGTGTTTTCCCATGTCGACCACCTAGCTCGGGCGCTATTGCAGGATACATCGAATGCACTCCTGTTTTTGAGGCGACCATCAGCTACGCCACCATATCCCCTCAGAGTGGCCTCACACCTTGGAAATATGGCCATACTGGTCTCCAATCTTCTACTAACCTTTCACAAGGACACTATTGTGCCATGGGAAATGCAGGGTATTGATTTGACCTGTCATTTCTAGAGGTAGAAAAAATGGCCACCCAGTCACAATCCATCAACACTTCAAGTACCTGCAGGCCAAATACAGGTGTGCTGAATATTATACTGATGCCTCCAAGTCATTCGCAGTCGCGTGTGCGGCACACGGTCCCGCTTTCTCTGAATCTAGAACAATGAACGAACATACCAGTATATTCACTGCAGATTGCTATGGCATACTTTTAGCTGTAACGCACACTTTAAAGGAGAAAGAACCAGCCTCAATCATATGCACCGATTCTCTAAGTGCTGTGACTGCGCTGTCCTTCACTAAGATATTTAAAAACCCAGTTACTAATACACTTCGAAAATGCATCATGTCAGCCCGCAAATCTAAGCTCAAAATAACGCTATGCTGGACTACAACTTTGCTGGCAATGAGATAGCGGACAAACTTGCGAAAGTCAGCAGCACTCCGCCCATCAGTTGACGTAGACACAAATCCCGTATGAGGACTTGAGGCCACTCATCACACCCCGAACACATAGGCAATGGCAAGAAGAATGGAACGCAGTAAATGCAAACAAACTGCACTTAGTAAAGCCAAGAATAGGAAGATATGTGACTGAAAAAATTGCCCGCAGCTTCCCTCGGGGGAACACTGAGGAGGATGCGGAGCATATAATTGGTTAACGGGGTGTTAAAGTGTGACTTACTTGGGTCGATGGCTAAATTGGTTAACGTGGTTGTGAAATGGGGTGTTAAATTGCGACTTACTTGGGTCGATGGCTAAATTGGTTAACGTGGTTGTAGGAGGGGGTGTTAAATGAGTGAACACGTACACACGTATGCGAAAGGGCGGCGCTGGTCGAAGGGACGTCGATCATTGTGTTTGTGGATTCGTTGGAATTCATTTCACCGCGACCTTGGACGTCGACGCGCCGTACAAACCAACCGACGAGCGGCAACTGAGCGAGCGAGCGCCGACCTTGAGTATATATACAGCACGACGGCGCATGCACTGTCAGCTGTTGAATGTTCTCGAAGCGCGACGCCACATGCGCGTCCACTGGAGAATCAGGAGAATTGTAGATGTCGAACGCGGTGTGTAGAGGAGGAAGGGTGCACAGATGGTGGAGGAGTGAAGCGCGCGCGGTGTGTAGAGGAGGAAGGGATGCACAGATGGTGGAAGAGTGGGCGACGGCGCGACGGCGCATGCGCGCGCGTCAGCTGTCGAATGTTCGAGAAGCGGTGTGGATGGCGCGGACGGCGCGGACGGCGCGGACGGCGAACTACAAGGCGCGAGTATAAGATTGCTCCGCATCTAAAACGTAACAGGCACCAAGAGGTTGCACTGTGCAGACTATGGATCGGTCATACACATGCAACACACTCGCACCTTTTAAAAAACTCTCCAGCACCACATTGTGCAAAATGTGGTGATGAGCTGTCTGTCGTTCACGTTCTAATTACCTGTCCGTACCTCGAACCAGAAAGACTGTGTCACTTTCCAAAGCTGTACAAATGTCACATTCCGCCTCATCCACAATTTTTTCTTGGAGACGATCTCTTGTTTCCCCCAAAAGTAGTCGTAAAGTTTTTAGCTAGTGTAGGCTTCCTACATTCCATAACATATTCTCACTAATCTCAGCCTCCTCTCAATCCTGAGGGAACCGCTGAGACTTTTTTATCAAATGTCATGCAGCACACCCTCCTTCTTTTGACAAGGACTGTTGACGACACGGCATGACTTTGTAAAACCCATAAGCATAGCCAGTTTCAAACCCATCACAAATAGTCACTACACCTAAGTTGAAGTCCTATACACTACTCTTTTATTCTTGCCACCCTGAGTATACCTTTTATAGTCAAATCGACCAAAAACCATGTGTTTGGAGCTCTTTGGCCTGAGTTGCCATTGCGCCACTAAAATCTACCATCTTCATCATCAAAGAATGCCAAACACACAGTTTTTGGTCGATTTGATCATGAAAAGTCCACTCAGAGTGGCAAGAATAAAAAAGTGGTGTTTAGTGCTTAAACTTAGGTGTAGTGACTAAGTGTGATGAGTTTAAAACGGGCTAAGCTTATGGGTTTACAAAGTCATGAAGTGTCGGCAACGGTTCTTTTCAGGACAAGAAGCACGTGCTGCATGACATTTGATAAAAAAGTCTCAGCAGTTTCCTCAAGATTGAAAAGAGGCTGAGATTAGTGAGAATATCTTATGGAATTTAAAAAGCCTACACAAGCTGAGAACTTTGAAAACCCTTTTGGGGGAAGCATTTGTTCGTCACCAAGAAAAAAAGTGTGGGTGAGGCGGAATGTGGCATTTGTAGAGCTTTGAGAAGTGACACAGTTTTTCTGATTCGAAGTACGGACGTATAATTAGAACATGAGTGACAGACAGAGCATCACCACTACTTGCACAATGTGGTGCTGGAGAGTTGTTTTAAAAGTGCGAGTGTGTCGCATGTGTATGAGTGATTCTGAGCCTCAAAGTTCAACCTCTTAGTGCGTTTTACGTTTTTCAGTCACATATCTTGATATTCTTACCTTTACTAAGCGCGGTTTATTTGCGCTTGCTGAGTTTCATTCCTCGTGGCATTGTCTACGCATTCTGGTTCTGATAAGTGACCGCTTTCTTACGGGATGTTGTTTACGTCAACTGATGGGCGAAGTGCTGCTGACTTCTCAAGTTAGTCTGCTATCTCAATGCCAGCTATGTTGCAGTGTCCAGGAATCTACCACAGCGTGACTTTGAGCTTATATTTGTGGGCTGACATGATGATATTTGGTGTTTTTTGGTGCAAGGGCCGTTTGATGGCCCAAGAGCACCAGTTTATTGGACTAGAAATATGGACAATGACTGTGATTAGTGCCTAGATAAGGGCCTTGAAAGTTGTGGCGCTAAAGTGGGTAAAAACATAGAAGTAATAAAATCATGACCATGTTGTGAAATGTGTGTAGCGTCAATTAAAGACGAAAGTTTGTGATATTAAAAGTATGGTGGACATGTATGGCATTAGCACAAGTGCCTCGATTGTTCACATCCTTGCGTCCAAGGGTTGTGAGGCAGGTGCTTTGTTCAGTGTAGCCCCCGCAGGGTAGACCTCTCCAGAGAGGTGGTGCTAAGGAATGCCCAGTTATATCACATGAAAAGTACGTAGTTCTCTCAAAAAAGCCAACAACGATTTATGTGCGAAAAGTGGTTCCCGACTCACGAACGTTGCTGCAGGAACTGGTATCTGTTGTCAGTAGGGTAATGAAAAGTGTTGTCTTCTCAGCGCCTTCCTGTGCCACCGGACTAAAATGTTAAATACGGTGAGTGCTTGTCCACATCTATCACACACAAGTGGATCGCCACCAGACAAAATTAATGAGTGTGTAGCGTATGTATGTTCTTTTTTTACCCTTAAAAGTATTACTTCTGTCATATTATAAAATATTTAGCGCAACCTCGCCTTTTGCAAACACTCACAAAATCACTCACACAACCACCCGAATAACACACACAGCTTACAGCGCTCTGTCATATTATAAGATATTTACGCATCCTCGCCTTTCGCAAACACTCACCACAATCATTCACACTTTCACCCGAGTAACCTACACAGCCTACAGCGCTCCGTCATATTATAAGATATTTAGGCAACCTCGCCTTTCGCAAACACTCACACAATCACTCACACACCCACCCAAGTAACACACACAGCTTACAGCGCACGAATAACCAACTAGCCCAAAAACAAGTTTTTATTGAGCTATGTTACTTCTGTGTTGCGTGATTTTGATACTGGCGGCCAGTGACCAAATTGCGCCTTCATGACATGCATTTTATAACTGTGTGTGTCCCGTGTGCTCTGCCAATAACCCCTGAGCCTCTTTTTATTTGAACAAATTTTATTTCGGCAATGATACAGAAAAACGAAGCGAAGCTAAAGGCTTGATGTGGCTTCGCTACGCAAAATGTTAAAACGTTCAAAAAACAGTGCTTCATTGAATTTTATTTATCAAAATACAAGAGGCAACAAAACACCAGAGCACAACAATAGCATAAGTGCAAAAATATGTGACATAGACATACAAAAAGTAGGCTCTTTTCATTACATATAAATATATCCGAAAGACACGCACTTACAGTATTGTATTACATATTCAAACATTCATAAACTCATATACTCATAGGTACATCTGCATAAATATACGTACATAATTCTGTATATACACGCGTTTTGTACCTAAAGGTGAGAGTAAAATATATGTGGAACATAGAGAGAAAATTAGTGAAAACATGATGTTTAGTTTACCCAGGTAATGAGGATATATTTTATGTGATATTTTAATTGCGTTAACGAGAGGTTTATATTATTCATTCACCAAAACGATTTAGAGACTGTGGGGCGCGATGTGCAATGAGACTCAACCATACCTAGTCCTGGTAGCAGGAGCATGAATTAGTTTCCTATAGTGTGAGTATTTGAGAGCGTCTTCCTGTGCAATAACATTGTGGAGTTTATTTTTAAAAATGTAAAGAAACGGCATATATTCGAACACATGTCTTGAGTATGCCATTTTTTTAAAAGTGGACTGCCTATACATTTCTCTTGGCTTGTCATATTGGTGATGATATATGGGTTTTAAAGGCGCAAAGGCCATACTTGGCCAAAGAGCGCCATAGAAAATGTTTATAAAATGACAAGGGTGCATGATTTTATGCAATAGGTACACGGTATGAACTATTATAAGGTTTCATGGCTGTACAGAGGCCTAAAGGTCCGCACCCTAAGGTGGGTTGAAACATAGAAGCATTTAAAATGATGGAAGTGACATGAAATATGTGTAGCGGAAGTGAAAGACAGCGTTCGTGGTGATGAAACTACATTGAGAAAGTGAGATTAGAACGATTGCCTCGTCAATGCATGCCCTTGAGCCCAAGAGCAGTGAGGCAGGTGCTGTCTTTTTCGGAACCACCACAGCCTCGACCGCTGTACCGAGGTCGTGCTACGGATCACCTCGAAATATGCTGTGAAAGCTATCTAAATCTTTCAAAAACGCGAACAGCGATTCAGGCTTAAAAAGAGGAACTCTGCCGATCAACCTGACTGGATGTAATGAAGGTTGCTGTGGGTAGGGTACTAAAAAGTGTTTTTTTCTTGGAGAGTCTAACTCATTGCACTGAACAAGTATACGAAAACCGTAAGTGGTTCCCCATGGCTTGCCGCCAGTCAACAAATATGCATGTGCGCTGTGTGTGTGTCCTATTTGTAATATGGTGAGCGTTACTTGCCTGTAGCGTGATTTGGATACTGGTGGCCAATTTCGAAGTATCAGTTTTATTACGTGTAAGTTGTTTTGTGTTTGTCTATCCCATAGCCGCTGCCAACACGACCTGAGCCTCCGTCGAAGGAATGGCTTCAGGTCAAGCGCAGGAACAGCTATAAATGTATCGGTAGCAGCGTTGTTTTGGGCAGATGCAGCCAAGTGGTCTGCCAATTCGTTCCCTCCTATCTCGCGGTGTCCTGGCACCCAGCACACTACGACATGCTGTTTGAGGGCGTATACTGTGCATAGGAGTGCGTAAAGAGGTACAAGAACATATTTTTTGTGTTTTTTTACGGTTTTGAGAGCTTTTACAGCGCTTAGAGAATCTGTGTATATCACTGCACGATGTAGTTTTATTTATTTGATGTGTTTGACAGCCGCATGTAACGCATGAGCTTCTGCAGTAAAGATGCGTGTGTTAGAACGAAGAGTACAGGCATCTGAAAAGGAGAGCCAACTGCAGCGCATGAGACAGAAGTGTCCGCTTTTGAAGCACCTGTGTAGAATTCGCAACAACTGTATATGCGTTGGAGTTCATGAAAGTATGTGCGGATGTGTGCGGATGGGTGCATGCTTTGTGACTGCCGCAAAAGATATGTCACAGTCTATGAGCTGCCACTGCCACGGCGGTAAGTATGCAGAAGGAGCCATCAAACAGTGTTTCTGAAGTGGCACGTCTGTTTCCTCAGCGAGCTCTCTCACGAAGTGAGTAGGGATGCCTCATTGAAGGACGGCTGTGGAACAGGGCAGAATAGGACCGATCATTGATTGTGAGCTGAGAGGGGTGTGGTTTGTCTGCGTTCACCTCGAGGTAGTACACAAAAGATGTATAACATCTCTGTAATTTGAGTAACCACTCATTTGATTCTACTACAGACTTTCTATAGCGCTCGTGCGGAAAGCCCCCGTAGAAAGGCGAATGCCCAAATGGTGCACGGGGTTCAGCATCTTCAAAGCACTTGGAGTCGCAGACTGATAAACAACGGCCCCATAGTCTAAGCGGGTGTGAATGAGGCTTTTATACAGGTTCATGAGACATTGCCTGTCCCTACCCCACATAGTACATGACAACACTTTTAGAACATTCACGGCTTTTAAACATTTTGTTTTTAAATACTTGATGCGTGGTACGAAGGTCCACTTGTTGTGCAAGACTAAGCCTAACAATTTATGCTCCGCATCAGCAGACAGACGTTGACCGTTCAGTTCAATGTCGGGTTCTGAGTGCATGCCTCTTTTTTGGGAGAACAAGACACACGTGCTTTTTTGTGGGTTCAGTTGGAATTCGTTTTCCTCTGCCCATTTGAAGACCTTGTTTAAACCTAACGGAACCTGCCACTCACACATTGCCAGGTTGCATGACTTCAAGCCAAGCTGGACGTCATCGACATACGTACAATAAAACAAATTGCGAGGGATGGACAAGCGCAGGGAATTCATTTTGATGAGAAAAAGTGTGCAGCTAAGTACACCACCTTGTGGCACGCCTGTTTCCTGGACAAATGTTTGGGAAAGAACCGTGCCCACTCGGACATGGAATGTCCTGTTTGACAGGTAACTTTCAATTATGTGAAACATTCTTCCGTGCAGGCCAAGGTGGGATAGGTCTCTTAGAATTCCAAAACGCCATGTTGTATCATAAGCCTTTTCGATAGCGAGAAATACAGAGAGAAAATATTGTTTATGGACGAAGGCGTCCCTGATCTGTGCCTCGATACGAACAAGGTGGTCTATGGTGGATCTACTTTCTCGAAACCCGCACTGAAATGGGTCAAGGAAATTGTTTGTTTCAAGAAAATGTACAAGTCTGCAGTTTATCATTTTTTCGAAGACTTTGCACAAGCAGCTTGTGTGTGCAATAGGCCTAAAACTCGAAGCTAAAGAAGGCTCCTTGCCCTCTTTCAAAATGGGAATAATATTAGCCTCTTTGCAGGAGGTAGGGATAGTGCCAGAAAGCCAGGCAGCATTGTACAAAGTAAGGTTTTTCGTGTTTTGGTTGGTAGGTTTTTTAATATTTCATACACCACTCGGTCAGAACCTGGGGCAGAAGTACTGCAGGAGTTTAGAGACGTTCGCAGCTCAGCTAGACTGAAAGCCTGGTTGTATGCTTCGTGTTTTGTACATTTGCGTTCTAGTTTTTGCTTCTCAATTTTTGTTTCATGTTTTTGAAGTTTGACGAGCTGGACACCTCTTCGAAGTGTGCACCGAGGAAGTTTGCCTGATCTTCCAAGGTATCACCCTGAGTGTTTACGAGTGGAAGTGTGTGTACTTGTTTTCCTGCTATCCTACCAACCATGTTCTAGACTCTAGCCTCCTGTGTGTATGAATTGATCTCTGACAAAAACTTCTGCCACCTTTCTCTTCTGGCCTGCCGACGCGTTCTCTTGCCTTGAGACTTTATTTTCTTGATGGTGTCAAGATTTTCGGCTGTCGGTGAGTTCCGAAGCAGCAGCCTCCAAACTCTGTTTGCTGTTTGCGCGCGTTTCGGCATTTAGAGTTCCACCATGGCACACGCCATTTTCCAGGGTGTCCATTTGTTTGTGGGATGCATTTTGTTGCAGCATCAATCAAAAACGCTGTGAAGTAGTTGACAGCAACCTCAACGTTTTAAGTACATATGTCATTCCAACCTAGACGAGTGATGGTAAAAAACTGTTCCCAGTCGGCTCTGTTTATGAGCCACTTGGGAACACATGGTGGAACACTCAGTTACTGTAGTTGTGGTCAAAAATACGGGAAAATGGTCACTTCTGTACAGATTACTGACGACTTTCCACTGGAGTAGAGGCACAAGAAATGGAGATACTATGCTTAGGTCTATGGAAGAGTAGGTGTTATTAGCGAGATTATAATTGGTTGGTTCTTTTCGATTTAGGGGACACGCGCTCGACGAGAGAAGGAACTGTTCAATCAGTTGACCTCGCGCGTCATACCGAGAGTCACCCCATAGCCTGCTATGCACATTAAAATCTCCAAGGAGAACATCGGGCTCCAGACGTTCATCAAAAAAGAGTGTAAATCACGTTTTCGCAGCTGATAGCTAGGAGGAATGTAACCAGTGCAGATTGTGATAGGTTTAACAAAGAGAACCGCTCGAACAGCCACTGCCTCAAGGAATGTTTGGAGTTGTAAGTGTGTGCATTCACTTGCTTGATTCACTATGATGGCGACACCTCCAGATGATATCATGGCATCAAAACGCTCCTTTCAGAAAATAACGTATTTACGAAGAAAATTTGTGTGTTTTAAATTAAAATGTGTTTGTTGTACACACAGCACTTTTGGTGAGTGTTCGTGTAAGAGTTCTTGGATGTCGTCAAGGTTTCTGAGAAGGCCCCTGACGTTTCATTGTATAATTGGAGTGTTCATGGTGAATGTAAAATAGTGCTGTGTGTACGAAAAGCGAGTGGCTGTTTAGACAGGCAGTTTGAGTTCACTTAAGAGGGCCGTGACAAGTCCCTGTTATCTGCTTTTTTTGTTTTCTAGACGCGCTTCAAGGAGCTACGCCGCTTTTTCGGCACAAAGGGTACCGACGTATACATTGCCTCCTCGGAGGCACTGGATGCCCGCACGTGCGGGCTGTTAGTTCCAATTTCGGGCCTCGCCTCGTGAGGTGAGGCCTTGAGACCCGAGGACTCCGGAGTCTCCGGTCTCTGTTTGGGAGTAGGCGGTATAGCCTGGACTACAGCCGCCTTGGGGGCAGGTGCCACAACCACCGGCTTGGTATGCGCGGGCCGAAGGAGTGGCCAGGGATGGTGCGGCGGTGCCCCATGACGCGCCGCATCAGCGTATGTAGGTCCATAGAATGGTGCTACTCTTCGCCCTTCTTCCTTAAATGAAATGTTCTCCTTCACCTTCAATGTAATTATTTCCACGCGCCGCATCAGCGTATGTAGGTCCATAGAATGGTGCTACTCTTCGCCGTGCTTCCTTAAATGAAATGTTCTCCTTCACCTTCAACGTAATTATTTCTTTTTCTTTTTTCCTGTATGTGCGGGAGCATGAATATGCGGCATGGTTTCCTTCGCCGTTTACACAGTGGGGCGGTTGTTTTCAGTTCTCAGACACGTGCCCTAGGACTCCCCATTGTGCACAAGTCTGGCGACCACGACAGGTTTTAGAGCCATGGCTATACCTCTGGCATTGGAAGCGACGACGAGGGTTTGGTATGTACGGCCTGAAAGATGTCTTTGTGTACCCTGTTTGAATAGATTCCGGTAGTTTACTGGATGCAAACGTGAGTATTGGGTGTTTTGTCGGTGTTTCCTTATCATCTCTTCTGATGATGATTCTCTGTACATTAGTAACATTTTGGCTCTTCCACACCTCCAAAAGTTCAGTCTCAGTCAAGTCAAGTAAGTCCATGTCAGATACCACTCCGCGAGTTGTGTTCATTGATCTATGTGGTGTTATGTGTATTGGTATTCCACCGAAATCCTAAAGACGGTCTAGCTTTTCAAATTGTTCTTTGTCACGGATTTCGAGGAGAAGGTCTCCGCTAGCCATTTTGGTTACCTTGTATCCTGTGCCAAGAGTACCGGTAAGACTTCTAGCAACTAGGAAAGGAGAGACGGTTCTGGCTTGCTTTTCAGTTTTTTCACAGAGGATAAGATGAAAGTGAGGATACGTTTCTTTTGGCTGGTTGAAAAAAATTATATCATCGGTGCGTACCCGCTTTGAGCCCGTACGATCAGACAGTAGGGGGAATGCTCTATGCATGCATGTCTTATTTTGTTTGGCAGCGTTGGCGGTCACCCACCACGGAGCCCAACGAGGAGACGCTACAAGTTTGCAGATGCTGAAACCTGCAGACGCCAGCCTTACAACGCCACTATAACTCAATGCGCATAGACCAAGGTAGGCTATTTGCACAGTGTTAACCCTAGCCGCTAGGAAGTTTGGAAGTAAACAGAAGAGAGTAAAAGACAGGACAGATAAATTGTAAGAGATAAAGACAAAGATGTGGGGAGAGAGAGATAGGAAAAGGCGAATGCCGATTTCCCCTGGGTGGGTCAGCCCAGGAGTGCCGTCTACGTGAAGCCGGGGCCAAAGGGGTGTGTTGTCTCTTCCGGGGGGCCTTAACGGTCCAATCACCTAGCGTCGGCTCAACCGCCAGGATTCCCTTTTCCCCAGACACGGCAAAGCCACGCATGGCTAGGCGTGGGAGGGAGTTGAAACTCTCCCGTTAGCTCGGGTCCGTGGTGTTGCTACACACCAAACAAAATCAGTCGAGCAGATTGTGTGTTTCAAGGAGATGTGAAAGTCGGTGGTTTATCATCTTTTAAAAAGTTTACAAAGGCAGCTTGTAAGTGCATTGTGCCTAAAACTTCATACTGAGGAAGGGTCTTGGCCCTTTTTTTCAAATAAGAATAATTATAGTCTCTTTCCAGGAAGCTGGGATGACGCCAGCAAACCAGATAGCATTGTATAGGAAGAGTAATGTTTTTCGCTTTTCGAGCAGCAGGTTTTTCAACATTTCATACATGACACGGTCGTAGCCTGGGACAGAATTACTGCAGGAGTTAGTGATGTTTGTAGCTGAGCGAAGTTGAAAGGTTAGTTGGATGCCTCGTAATTTGTGCACTTGTGTTCTAGTTTCTGCTTTTCTATCTTTGCTTTATATCTTTGGAAACCTTCAGCATAGTGTGCACAGCTAGACACCTGCTCGTAGCGGGCACCGAGGAAGTCCGCCTGATCTTCCAGGATGTCACACTGTTCGTTAAGGAGTGGGACTGAATGTAGTTGTCTTTCTGCTACCCTACGAACCATGTTCCAGGCTTTAGCCTCTTGTGTATATAAATTGATCCCTGATAAGAACTTGTGCCAGCTTTCTCTTCTGGCTTGCCTGCGCGTTCTCCTGCCTTGAGATTTTCTTTCTTAAAGCTGTCAAGGTTTTCGGCTGTCGGTGAATTCCGAGGTAACCTTCATGCCTTGTTCTGCTCCTTTCGCGCATTACACACTCTTTGTTTCACCATGGTTTGCGTCGCTTGCCTGGCAGTCCATATGTTTGCGGGATGCACTTGGCTGCTGCGTCAATAAGGAAAGCTGTGAAGTACTCTACAGCTTCATCTATACTTAACCCCCATATGTCTGTCCAACTTAAGTGAGTTGTGTTATAAAACTGTTCACAGTCGGCTTTGTATTTCAGCCATTTGGGAACTCGCGAAGGACAATCGTAAGATGTTGGTGTTTTTCAAAATGACAGGAAAATGGTCGCTTCCGTAGAGGTTATTATTATTTTCCTTTGGAGTAGAGGTAGAAGTGAAGGAGATGCAATACTGAGGTTCATGGAGTAGTAAGTTTTGTTTTCAAGGTTATAATATGTTGCCTCTTTCCTATTCAACAGACAAGCACCTGACGAACTAAGGAACTGTTCGATGAGATGACATCATGCATCATATCGACAGTCACTTCGTAAACCGCTGTGCGCATTCACGTCCCCTACAACCAGATTCTGTTAGCACATCTATTAAAGATTGGAATTCATGTTTTTCCAGATAGTGTTGCCGCGGTATGTGTAGAGACCAGATGGTGACGAGCCTATTCAATAGAACAGCTCGAACAGTCACTGCTTATAGGGATGTTTGAAGTGGTACTTGAGTACATGCTACTTCTCGATTAACAATAATGGCGACACCACCAGATAATGATGATGAAGATGAGTAGTTGGTTTTGGCGCAAGAGCCGATTGATGGCCAAAGAGCGCCATTTCAATTGACTACAGATATGAACAATTGTAGGATGCGATGCTGTAAAGGGGCCTTAAAATTCCTCGCGCTAACGCGGCTTAAAACATGGAAATAATAAAATCATGACAGTGGCGTGAGATACGTGTAGTGATAGTGGATGGCAAGATGTCATAATAATAAAACCATGATAAAGATGTAGTCACCCCAGCCAGGAACACGGTACAGAGGTTGTGCTACAGATGACCTCGAAATATCGGGTGAAAGCTGTGCACATCTTTTAAAAAGGGGAAAATTGTTTGCAGTTTAAAAAGCGAATCTCTAGCGACGATCATCCCAGGGTGTAGAGGAGAGCTGCTGTCGGTAGGGCACTGAAAATTGCTTTTTTCTTAGAGCATCTAGCTCATTGCACTGGACGAGAATGTGGAGAAGCGTAAGGGGTTCTGCACATCTCTCACAATATGGTGGATTGCAGGTAGATAGAAGAAATTAATGTGTAGAATGTGTATGGCCTGTTCTATGCCTGGTTAGTACTACTTTTGCGTGTCGTTATTTTGATAGTGGCGGCCATAACCTAGTTGCGGCTTATAACATGGAGTTTATTATGCATGGAGTTAATTATGAGCCACAGCCTCATCTCTGTCCTTTCGAAAGACAGCATATTGACGCAAAAAATTTGTATCTTGAATTTTAGTTGTGTATGCTGTACACACAGCACTTTTAGAGAACGTTTGTGTAAAAGTTCTTGGACATCGTCGAG
>WOVY01008324.1:0-33871 GCA_013436015.1 Rhipicephalus annulatus
GGCCCGGTTGAGCCATCTATGAATAAATGAAGGTAGGCTACAGTAACTCGGAGAGCGATAGGCACGAGGCATTACATTATCGCAATCTGTTCTTAGTGGCAAAGATAAAACGTCGACCAATTTTTTTTTAAATTTTATGTATGTGCGCAAAATATCCGGACAAAATGATTTGCCACAAGTGTGGTAAGGTTAGTGTTTCGGTGTATAATATAGAACGAACCTCAGTCGAGGCGTGCGAGGTCGCGAACAGCGCATGGCTCTGACGGCGTCGTAGCACCGGTTTTTGGCGACTTTTACCGTGGGAACAAACCCACATAGGTAAAAAAGCTTCATTACGCAGCAGTACTAGAACTGGAAGATTTCTTTCAGCAAATGCCGGTTCACACACACGCACTAGCGAGCATTATTGTTCTTAATGTGTTGACTTTTAAAAACAAGGCAAAATCTTCCGCATTGTGGGAGTAGATGGTAAGAGAAGAAGGTAGAACGTGTCTAGCTTCTTTGTTCCCCCCATAGACAGACTTCGGAGACCAACGTTGCCAGGTGGTCGAAGGTACCCCCCTGAACTTTATCTATTTTGTGTTTATCATGGACTCACCCGAACACAGGTACTGTTTTCTGCGTTTAACCGGTTTTTCCAAACGACTCTGAATCGAACGCCTTCCATGTCTGCATGGGTAGTTTTTTCCTAAGCTATTTTATCTCTCTCTCTATCCTCTTTTGGCCATTATTTCACCACCCTTGTATGTGTAGAAAACCAGTTATGTTTCTAGGTAAACCTTTTTTGTCTCTTCATTTAATTTATTTATATATCTTTCTCATAGCACCTAACAGCCCCTTATTATGTGGCACTCAAGTTATAAAGACCTCAGTTTATTTAAAATGAAGCCAACGCTACGGTGCAATAGTCACACTAGCTGACGTCAGTGCATAGGTATATCTTGGGGGGCCGAGAAATCATAGGCTATTGTTTGCGGAGTCAAGAGAGTGCATTTACGTAACGTTTATTATCCCGTCATAAAAGCAGATGCCGACACTCCAATCATGATTGACGTCAGCCCGGAGGGACTCCTTTACAGGTCTTTCACCGTCGCGGCTACATTGTCATGGCTATGCAATAGAATGCTGTAATGCACAATGAATCCGATTCCATTTTAACTTTCAGCGTAATCTTTGCACCTAATAACCATCTCTTTCGACCAGCAGTCACGGGCTCGAATCCCGGCTGCGGCGGCTGCATTCGGGATGGAGGCGGAAATGTTGTAGGCCCGTGTGCTCAGATTTGGGTGCACGTTAAGAACCCCAGGTGTTCCAAATTTCCGGAGCCCTCCACTACGGCGTCTCTCATAATCATATGGTGGTTTTGGGGACGTTAAACCCACATATCAATCTACCACTCTTTTTTCGCTCAACGAAATGCTCCCGACACACACGCCAAGCACAGGAATCATATACGAGGTTCAGGTTCCATGTCGCGTAGAGTTTTCATTAAATATGCTAGAACGAACACTGCACTAATGTCTGAGAGAGCTGAAACACTCAGAACTTGAGCGAGTATAGCATTTATAGGTATATAGTACAGAATTTGTCTAATCTTTGTGCTTGGGCTCTGGTTGGCATCGCGTGGCTTAAATCTGCTTCATCACGAAATGACAATCAGCAAATGTTAAGCAGTTGCTCTTCACCGCCTTAAACATTCAGCCTCACCCATTCATATCAGGTCACAAAGTTCACAATGTTCTGATCTTTTAATCGAAACAAAACAAAAACCCTGCAATAAAAAATGGCCATGAGAGCCTTCGAAGCCCACAAGCAGAAACACCAGGCAAATTGGTGAATAACCCATCCTCCTGATAGTCCTAAATGCTCGTAGCGCCACAATTCCTTGGAGACTTATTTTTAGGGAACTCTATACCTTGTCACTGTCACGTGAAGGTTTCTGAAGTGTTGCATCACTGTACTCTGCGTTCATTGCATTCTGCGCAGTGAATTGCATGTTTGGCATAAGGGTATAGTGCGAGGGGCCTTGGCTAGTCGGCCGTGCGACGCCGTGAGTGGGGTGATGGTACTCACGTTATGCATGGCCAGCTAATTATGTTCTGCATACAATATTTTTCCACAATACCAGTTTAGGTGTGTGTAAATTAAGTGGATCACAAGAAGAGCATTTAGAGGAATGTAAAGGGACATACATACATACATACATACATAACATACATACATACATACATACATATAGATAGATATAGATAGATAGATATAGATATATATACATATATAGATAGATAGATACATAGATAGATAGTTATAGATAGATATAGACAGATAGATAGATAACAAGACGCAACAGGGATATTACAACTTGCGGTAAGCAAGCAACGATGCGATTGAAGTATTTACACAATAGTGATTCTGTAGCTGCTTCATTCTGTACATGGAGGCTGATTAGTTAAAAAAGACGGTGTGCTGCATGTTCAAAAAACTCGCAGTTTCAGTGATTAGAGTGCAAGCCATTATGGAGAATTTCGATGTACACGTGCACTCTAAAAGCACAAAAACGTGGTTTGTGTTTTTCGTTTGACGACCTATTTGCATAAACTCACGCTTAAAATAAACCATTACACTTTATTAGCACCGTGCTTAGAGTATGCGCTTCAAACTTTTGCGGGGCGAGCTCTTGAAATGCTGCTGCTGTAGTTTACAACGCTGTGCTCTGCGTTTCGCACGTTCCAGGAGGTAAATTTTTCTTAGTATATTCTTTCTTGACTAGCTTTTGATGGTACTGTTTCTCAACTCCACTGAAATGCCAATTATAAGAAATGAAGCCCTACAGCCAAAATGCGCTGTGGGCAGCATGCAAAGTGAATTAGTGGCAAGGAAGCCCACACAGTTCTTCCGTTTAATAACAAGTTTTGCAGCTTCCTATTTTAAAGAGGTACTCGCAATTTCGAGCCTTCAACGACTGCGTGGATCATTTAATTAAGTGACACTGTATTCAGCGATGTTTGAAGCTGCTCAACTGGTTGCCGATTTCACAGCTGTATTCACTTTGGGAATGCTAGTGAAATATCGTTGCTGGCATACTTAACTAAATGTACGCGAATGCGTGTGACATACCAAAGAGATAATTTAATGTACCACATTGCATTTTTCTTTCCTTACGTTGATCAGAGTAACTGCCATTCGATGAAATAAGAAAATAACCGCAAAGCTAGACTATTGTTTTACACTACAACATAGCCTTCTTTTTTCTTTTTTTACTTTCTTTTCAAAACCTTAGTGAAAACAACTCTGGAATGTTGTCATTGGCTAGAACGACAACCGATGTGTTACGACTGCAGGACTTCCATATATATTTTCTACCGCATGACCTAGTAAAATTCAAGTTGGCCAGTTAGTACTTAGTCCGCGACAGGGTCTTTTAATGTGAAGGCGTTCAAACTTGATTGTACACGAGGGCGTTAAACTGCTCATTTTAGAAAAATTATTCAGTACACGTTAGCGTCACCGTTGGTGTCGTTGGGTGTGAGCGAAACGACACCTTATTCGTGGCCGAAAATGCCAGAACGATGCAAGTAAAATAAATAATAAAAAAGTTTCATAGAAGTGAGAACAGAACACGGGTAATCTTCGCAATAACTTATTGCACTGCCGCAAAGAACACTGCTGCGCAAAACTGTTTCTTATTTCATAGGAAGGCTATAATGAAAAATATCAATAAATATAAAAAAAAACTTACGTCTGAGTTTACAATCATAACCGGGCCGTCTACGTAGCAAGCAGGCTTTCTACCTTAGGGCTGCATTGTATTTTAAATACCCTTTTTATTCAAATATACAGCCACACGTATTCATTAAAAGACGTTGGTAGTCTAGACCGGATTAAAAACACCAAATTTCATCATTCATGACACACCTCCGTACAATCCAGAGGATCATCCAAGATTCCGTATATATCAATACATTGTACCCTAAATAGGAGTTTTCGAGTATCATTATATCGCTTTAAGATCCATATGCCTCATTGCCACGCGTGTGATTCCGACCCTGTCAATGCATGATAGCATTATCATATCATATGAAACACCGTCCTTGCTTTGTACTAATAGATAACGTTTCCATGAGAAATTAAGCGTAGATCTTTCTACAGGGCTCGATGTAACACATTCCGAAAATTATAAATCCTTGCAAGTCTACGATTATGTGTTCGATCATGTCGGGTTTGTTACGTACTCTGTAGTTGTCAAGCAAAGTGCAAAGATGCATTTGTTTGAGCCCATGTTTTCACAGGCAATGCGTTATTGTGTACTATAAATAAATAAGTTTTATGTTCCTTCAAATTGTAACTTTCTTCACACTTTATTGCACGTCTTGCCTGAGGCATTTATATTTAGTGATAGATACCTTGGTATTGCGATCATTACAGTGACCAATACTTTGTGCATTATTTTTGTTTCATAGCCGCCCTAGTGCTTCAAAGTGGCTTCATGTACAAAATACGTAAGCAAATTCAATACGTTGCAGCTTGTGTTAACACTTACAAGGGCTCTCAAGCACCCCACTCCTGCCTTACGCCTGGCGGCATAAAATTGAGCAGTTAGTTGTGTCAGTGCTAGATTGTGGTAGTTCTAGTGGGACTCTTTTACATTTGCTAAAAAGAACGAAATTAAAAAAAATGCAAAGATAAGCGGCCCTATTTATAGAAAACAGCTATTGCTGTACATTTTTTAGTGCACTGCTGTCGAGAGTTAGTCTTTTACCTATAGATGAAATATACCGAATTTATGGTCTCGACTTAGAATATCAGCTAATCAACAAGCATTACATAATAGCCATTAGCAAATTATAATCTTTCTCCTCTAGGCATCCGACAAGGCTGCGCCATATTATCTAAATGGTGCGCTTTCAATCACGCATAAATTGCTTCATGTATTCTTTTTTCTCGAGGGCAGTCAGAGATTGGAACTACCTAACTAGTCACACTGTTTTGCAGTCATCACTTCTAGAGTTTGCTTCATGTCCAAGCACGTAATTTTTTTGTTTTAAAGATGTGCAGTATTAATAATGTGGTTTACCAATAAGTGCATACGTGGATCGGTTTCTTGCATAGGTTGGCAAAAAACGTGGAGATTAGTCAGACTCCCTCAAGAAATACACGCTTTGGACCTACTCGGGCTCAGACTCAAAAAACTTTTTCTGAGCCGAACTCTTTAGGACTCGCACTCACGATTATTTGCTTCAACCTAAATCTTGTGTTCTAAAACAATTGACCATGTCTTCTAGGTAAGAAACAAAAGCAATGACTCAAAATACAAAGATAGCTGGACTTTCATGCATCAGTGTTTCTGCAGTTAGGTTTCCTTCTTGAGAATGCAGTCACTGCTAGTATTCGCGTTATCGGTGAGCACATCTCTAAGTTGTCTATCACGCTACAATTTGCATGTCTACATTCGCATACACAGCGCTATTTTATCGCAACATAATGCAAGAAAATGATAACGTAAGTAGGATCCGCTGACGTTTTTCTTCTTATTGCCATTGTGTGCGGAATGATAAACTACAGATATTCTGATCATTTGATAAAACTGAAATGTCGTAATTTTAGCATAACTAAGCGTCAATTATTCCTGTTCAAATTGACGAATACTACATTGTGTATGCTAAAGAATGAGCGTGTGTGTGAATCAAATAAGCAACGCTGCTGATGTAACAGGCATCTCATGTTGGTTGCTTTAAGTCATTTGCGGGAGATGCCATGACACCGTGCAAAAGTTGGAAGAATAAATTTTCTTGCAAAACCGACGTAAACGTAGTGATAATATACATAACCATCACTATCTATAGTCCGTATCAAATCAGCTGGCGTTCACTTGCAGCACACTCGTGGAGGACTCGGCGGCACTCGCTGTAAAGCGAGTCCTTATCTATCAGGTAACTACTAAAAGTAATTCGCGATCGAATTTTGCGACCGTGCACACATTATGACTTCACTTTTTACTAGCTATTGTGTCACAACTGCGTTATTTTTTGTTTCGCCGGAAGTGTTTCTCCTCACAAGGATGGCGCTAAGCCTCATAAGCTGCTGATCAGCCGCGATTTTCTGAACGTATGGCCTTCTATGAAGACCATACATTCACCTATGGAGCTATCAGTTGTATCTACCTTGTTACACGATCTCTGAGATAGGGTATTATTTAAAATCAATTCTTTCTTTAGGTTTTCATAATCAAGCACAGTCGAACGCCAGAAAAGTGACGCACTCGTTAGATAGATAGATAGATAGATAGATAGATAGATAGATAGATAGATAGATAGTTAGATAGATAGATAGATAGATAGATAGATAGATAGATAGATAGATAGATAGATAGATAGATAGATAGATAGATAGATAGATTAGGAATATGACTTACGTTGGGCTGAGAATACGTTTACGTAGAGTATACATCTCCGTGACTATCATTCGCTCGTAGCAAATCCGTCTGATCTTGTTACCAATACATATTGGTTGTTTTAAGCAAAGCTGTTACATTCACCTGACAAGGACTAAACAGTTTTACGATCCGTAAGCACTACGATGATTACCATTTCAGCGAAGTTCACACGATTCAAGCAGCATGTAGTCGAAAGTGATTGAACGCACGCAAATTGTGATCAAAATATCCACAACTATTTTGCTGCCATCCTGGCCGCCTTAAAAGAGAAAAGCCATCAAACGGCATGTGCACCGGTGATCCCGTGAAAGGGGTTTACCGTGAGGGTGAAACGATAATTCAAGCTACTAGACCTGTCGTCCTCGTTTTTACATTATGTATTCTCTCATAGCGAGAAGCACAGAACAAGTAAAAAAAAGTTTTAACATCTTCAAGCTTTTGTCTTCGAAGGATGAACCAGAAAAGAGGCGTCGCAAACACTCCTCTAGCGGTGGGGCAATGCATTTTACCAGCCTTGCGAAAGTCCAGTTTGGCATACTTGGAGCACATTTGACAAGCACTCTGAATTATGACAGGTAGATTGCCACTATCTCTCAAGGGAAAGGTATATGCCAGCTGTATCTTGCCGGTACTTAGCTACGGAACAGAAAACTGGAGACTTACAAAGAGGGTTCAGCTTAAAGAGAGCAGGGTTGCTCAGGGAACAAACAGGGGTTAAGGATATCATAGTTGAAATCAAGAAGAGGAAATGGACATGGGCCGGGCATGTAGTGCGTAGACAGGATAACCGCTGATCATTAAGGGTAACTAACTGGATTCCCAGAGAAAGGAAGCGGGTTAGGGGTAGACAGAAGGTTAGGTTGGCAGATGAGATTAAGAAGTTTGCGGGTATAAATTGGCAGCAGCAAGCACAGGGCCGAGTTAACTGGCGGAACATGGGAGAGGCCTTTGTAGTGGAGGTAGTCAGGCTAATGATGATAAAGTGCACTCCCACTTTGTGGTCTGAAAGTTCCTCTACCGAGTTTCCTTCTTTAAATCTTCAAGAACGCCTCTTGGAAGAGCTGGCGATGTTTCCCGTGATGATTTCCCGTGACCACCGCTCCATATCTCATCACTATTTCGAATCTGCGAATTGATGTTTGAATGGTAGTGCAGGCGAAATATACTTCCCTGTAATTTTAGATAACATTCCGAAATTACAATTCTCACTTCGCTTTAAGCAATGATTGCCACAGAATTATTGTGGGGTTTTCTTTCAGCTTTCATCAATGCAAAATGAAATATGAACTAGTGCTTAGTGTGATCAAGTCGAATAGTTTCTTCGAAGTTTCTTCAAACTTCTTCGAACTTCAATAGCTTGTTCGAAGTGATTTCTCAATACTTACATTTACAACGCTCAAAACTACACCTTCAAACATCTCACTCTTTTTAAAAGCAAGAACTAGAACAACCTATGGTCAGCAACTTTTAATATGGCGAATTCCTGAAGTACTAAACAGTCATCCCCATGCAATATTTCAAATATTGCATCCTTTTTTCACAATATCTTTTAGAAAGAAGTCAAAGTTGTACTTTCTACATATATTATGTGTGCATTTAGTTATGTCATTTTCTTGAATTTTTCTGTGTGAAGTTTTATATATGTACACACTTTTTTGATCATTCATGTACTTATGCTCCCATATGAGACAGTGCGCGCACCACTATTGTTCTTTTGATTTCTTGTGTTTATTTGCTTTGCAACGATACGTGTATGTAATCTTACCAATTTTTCGAAGCCTTCTTGTAATCCTTATTATGTATAAGCTCCCTCCAAGTTCTTCGCAATGTGATTGTGTTCTTATGTTTCTTTTTCTTTTTTTCCCAACACAGTCACTGTGTAAAGAATGTACGGTGTGGTGCTAGAGGGCTAGTCAGGCGACTCATGATGTCGCCTTTCGTCTCCTGCACCATGGCAATCATGTATTGTCAAACAAATAAATCAATATATTTGTAAAGTGGGACTGTTCTCGCGGACGTTTTACATCTTGGGGTAAATACTTTTCTGAACACTTCAACTGGAAAAATAACTGCAATGAACTGTCTAGTGAAGCACTATTCATTGCTTTTGAAAATGAGCATTGCGACGTCGTATTCCTAACTTGCGTATGAAAGTCTATCTTGATGCTTCGCGTAACGATACATGCGTTTATGAAGCGACAGAGATGCATTTTCCTTCATTACCTTATTACAAAAATACTGGAAAACACGAGTGTTTTTTGACATGCCGTGTGCACAATTTAAATAAGTAAAGTAAGTCCGTGGAGGCAAGTGCACACTGCTTCACAGTGTGCACTTGCACACTTGAACCATTTCTCAGCACTTTTACAACTCATCTCCCATCGATCCCGATGACAGCGGTCGCTGGCATACAGGAATAGCTGGACAAAGTAAATTCACTGTAGATCCCATACCTGTGGCTGCAGTATATTTCTTGGGAAGCACCAGTAAGACTCCTATATAATGTCAGTAGATGCGTAAATAACAATTCTTTCTATTATAGTGTTGCCCCCGCAACCGACATAGCGTAAGTCTTACGCGACAGGTCAGCATAGTGGTAAAAACACATATATATAAGCTTACTTATGTCATACAGAATTAAAGTTTCAATTGGGCCTACGATCTCTTTACAGTTTTAGCAACGATGGTACGTGGACACGAGCTCGGCATTCACAAGTTCTCAGCTATAACTCATAGGTAATCCTCCTAGCTCAATATCGCAGCCCCTGGCTTCAAGTTTCCTATAAGAAGCAAGAGGCGATTATATGGACAAGGGCCGACTCATTCCACCTTCCTCTGCAGGATGTCTTTTTGTATGCTTCACCGATTCGTACGAGTGAATGAGTGGAACAACTTTATTGAGTCCACAACAGACGCGAGTTGATTTAGCGTCGCCTTATCCTTAGTCAAGTGATTGTGGTCTGATTGGTGCAAGCCTGAAAACAAGTCACAACGGTGCGAGCAGAAGACAGCTGCATCGACGAGAAGATATTTCACTTAGTCGTCCAAAGGGCCCATGCGAGGGCGGTCAGGTTTAACCTGACCGTGCCCGTGTGGGCCTAGCCAGGTGACACTCAGTTAACTCGCGTGTATTGCGCACACAATAAAGTTATTTTACTCACTCACCTGCGATGTGAAAGCGCGGAAGTGCTCTCGGGCATACTGCGGACGCCATCGTACGCAGTCTGACGAGGTGTACACAACCAGGAATTGTTGCGAGGATGAGTGCATCTAAGGCGGCAATGCTTCTGGGGTGTCTTTCTTTTCTCCGTCCTGAAAATTATAGTGATAGAGCTCAGCTTCCACAATCTCATGTGACTTTCTTGAGAGATCACCGCTCGATTTCAATGTGCTCGTAGATTCATCTTCAGCTGTGCAAGCATTATGGTAAGTAACTACGCCAAAGTAACTTTACGCGTGAAAGCGAAATGCCCCAGAAACTCAATTAAGGCCGTAGAATGATCACTGCGCGATCGATGTTCCTATGAGTTGGACACGCTGGCCAGATAATTAACGTCACCATAGCAATACATTCCACAAGGCGAGGGTATTCCTGCGGTATATTAAACACGGGGCGCGCATTTTTAAAATTGTTGCAATATTGCGCCGGACGGTGGGCAGAAATTCATCGAATCGGCCATTCAAACAACACGGAGCAAGCGGGCAGCATCGTCAAACCGGCCGTATAGGAATCGATAAATATTTTCGAAAGCTGCACTTCACTTAGCTGGCTACCGAAACGACAACGTGCGTTAGTGTTAATTAGTGTCGTGGGAAGCAACACAAGTGTTCGGTTTTGCAATGCGGCCTACGGCGTGGGCAGATATGCTGTAAGATAGGCACACAGCTAATTAATTTTAAAACATGGCTACCTCAACTGGAGGTCGGTGAGAGGGACGGGAATTCCATCAATGCAGACCGAAGAAAAGAAGCAAAACAGTGCACAGTAGATTTCACAATTTTTCACTGTGTAGCACATACCTCAGCCACTACTTTGCCCGAATAAACATTTTGGTGCAATATGTAAAAACTACATTCGCATATAAAAAAATACCTCATGGGCTGGCGATTGAGCGAAACGCCACAATTAACGCATAACTACCACATTTATTCATGTAAAGAAAAGTAACTCTCTGATAGGTTCTGTACGGCGTATTCACGGCAAATACAGAGAGTACAAAGGGACACGAAGACGGAAACAAAGAGCATCGAGCTTGGTGGCACCTGTGCAGAGTTTGAGGACTCGCTAATTAAATCAGTTAGTCTGAGACATTCGCTCACAAACTATATGGCAGGTTGACGTAAAGTCCGCTAACTCATGTCTTTCTGCAACGCAATACGTTAACACTTGCTTTACTTCGAGCAGATCAGAACTTTAGCCTGTAGAGCTAACGTCTGCCTAATGCAAAAGCCCTAATGATTCCATATAGTTGGTCTGAATACAGAGTTATAACATCTTTGTTTTAATATAACCTGACTACTAATAAAGAGGGCAATGCTGGATTTAACGTTCTAATTTCTCGCTAGTTTGTCCCGCTGGGCTATGTTCTTCCAACGGCAGAGACATATTCAAATTGGGCTTCGAAATATAACTCAGAGGTCTGGTTAAGTGTCTTATGCAGTTTTGTTCCTTGACTTTCCCGCAGTAAACAGGTTCATGAAAATGCAATTTGCTATATTTCCTCTTTTAAATGCTTGCTACCGATAGCACTATCTTGAAAGTTGATTGGCCAAGTGCTCCGATAGCAATGATATTTACCATGGAAACAGACTTGGTGCCGCCTATGAACTTTTTGGATTCTTTCTTACATGTGTACCCGGTGGTGCTTTTTCATAATATTTTGTTGATTCAAAGATATTGAAAATTTCATCTACGTGGCTGGGTCACGCAGTCGCTTTTGAGTGGATCTGATATATTCGGGGTTTTACTGAAAGCTGCGCCTTGAGATATATGTATTTGGAATCTCCATATTTATTCTATGGAACATTCATGCGTCAGAAACAGAACACATTATTTGTTTTCAAACTGAATGCGGAAGTACTCAAGAAATCGCCTTTTTTATTGTGTAGCTATGTGTGCGATAGGGAGGAATTCCTGGTAAATATGATATCAACAAAAACTCAATATTCGAAGAACTGTGGCCTTCGATATTATTGTGCTTGTGGTGTGCTACACGTTGTTTTAGCATGGTAAAACTAACCGTATATCGAGTGCCCAGGCGTCTTCCTACAGTGTTCTGTTTACCAAGCGCATTTTAAGCTGCTCTCGAACAGATAAGTCCTAATGATAGACACATCGTAGCGTGGAAGGTCACCGACTAAATGAAAAGAGTCTGGCCCCACGTGTCCAGTCCACTAGAGGAACTGCACTATACTGTGATACTTGATGCTTACTGTTTTAGAGTGCCTTCTTCCTACATCCTCTATATTGGCTTGCGAAATGAAACTTTCGTGAACATTCTAAAGATACCAAAATGGTCATCACATAATTATTTTGGAATAGAGAAAAAAAAGAACTGTTACCTGGCCATCTCTGTACCTAAGATGGCAAACATGTTTTAAAAAATAATTTACATATCGGCAACTTTTGAACAAAAACGAAGTAATTTGCGTTTTAAAACAGTGCTTCGTCCCCAACTAGTGAAAGAGAATAGTTGTTTTTACTCTGACGCAGTTTGCTAAGTAAGCACTACATGAAAATTGAAAGTACTGTTAGAGGTTTACTGAACCTAAATAAAAATATTTCATAACCTATAGCATTTTACATTGTGTTGCTCTCATTATGTATATATGACCTACAGCCTGCTCTTCTATGAAAACCCATAATGTATGCCAATGACACAACAGTCATTTTAATGTAACTCTTTTTGTTTGCTAAAAAATCAAACCATTGAAAAAGTAAGGCATATATTTGCATCGTTCACCCCATAAGAAAATTCATTGAAGGTAACCAATCAAAACATGCCGCATTTCATCTCAGGAGAAAAAAAGCTGGATTGTAATATTCTACTGTGCAACTTACAAGTGCACCCATTGAGCGCGTTTTTACTTTTAAATACTTGGGTGTTCTTATAGATGAATACATTCATTGGGAAAGAAAAAAACGTGCCTTGTCCCTCTACATAAAAATCGTCATAACACGAAAGTGAAACGTGTCCTTGATTGTTATGTGGGGTTTAACGTCCCAAAACCACTATATGATTATGAGAGACGCCGTAGTGGAGGGCTCCGGAAATTTAGACCACCTGGGGTTCTTTAACGTGCACCCAAATCTGAGCACACGGGCCTACAACATTTCCGCCTCCATCGGAAATGCAGCCGCCGCAGCCGGGATTCAAACCCGCGCCCTGCGGGTCAGCAGCCGAGTAGCTTAGCCACTAGACCACCGCGGCGGGGCTGAAACGTGTCCTTACAGTGGTAGCTGAGTGTTCATTGTGCATTGTTTCGGCAACAGTAAAACATTTCAAAGTCACGTTAAAAACGGAAAGCTGCTCGAAGTTTTCAGCGCGCACCCCAAGCAGATAGAACGCACAAAATAAGCATATACAAGATGAGCGCGGACTAAGAGCTGTCACACCTCGACACTAAATTCCCGCTGTACAAAGAGAAAGACAAACGAAACGATCGCACAATTAAACAAACGACAAGCGATAACAACTTTCGAAATTTTTTTTGCGTCGTGCGTCAGCAGCACCCTCTTTTCGTAAACGCGGCCGTGGCAGCGTGCAAAGTGGCCTTCGTTCTTTCGCGAATGAAGGGTCTGATAAGCGCGCGTGCAGGAGAGACCACGCTCCATAGAGGTGACGCTTCGTGGAGCGACGACCGCTTCATGGAGACTAAGAGAGCACGTCGCGCCATCTCACCACTGATAACGAAAACGCGCTAGAGTTTCGACGCTCTGAAGACCGCAAAACAACGTATATTGTATATTAAAGGCCGTTAGCACTCGCGACAGCATAAGCTGCGTGGCGTAGTGGTTAGCTCTGTGGGCTGTAAATCGAGTGGTAGCTAGTTCAACTCCGTGCTACAAATGCTTGTCATGTGGGTTTTTTTTCTCTGCAATTTTTTAGTATAATATTTTCAACGTCACTTCCTCAAAGGAAGCATGTAAGCAAAGCCATGGTAGACACCAGCATAAAAGATTTCTTTGCGTTTAAAGAAGTTAATCATATATATACGAAATGATAGCTTTCTCATGTTTCATGCTCAGTAATACAAGAAACATTGTTCCACTGTCAGATTAGCAATGAACTCCACATCAGAAATGTGGTTCAAGCGATGATGTTTTCTAGAGTACAGCTGCACGCATAAAAACTAATTTGAGTGAATTGTATTTTCGAAGTAACTTGAACAATAAAGTAGGCACATGAGCCGTCTAATGCCTGCATGTTACAGTAAATTAAAAAAATAGGCAATCCTGTGACGTAAGAAGCCAGGGACCGTTGGTAGAAGTAGATGAAGAAGAAGCAGAAAGGAGTAAACATGGAGTATGAGCCAGGCCACTTCACCCATTCATCATAGCGTCACATAGGCGTCAAAAGTAAAGAGTTACCCAGCGAGGATTGTTTGCTAGGAAAAAGACCATTTGGCTGGAATAACAAAAGACCAAGAGCTGTGAAATGGCATCATATCAGACTGGTCTTCTATTTCATTTTTTAAATAGATTTCACCTGTAGCGCCCCTATGCATCAATACTGTACGAGAATTGTGGTTCTAAGTGCATGCTTCAGGACTTAACATGGAGGAGCCAACGTCATACAAGTCTATAGCTTGTTTCGTTACCAAATACGTCTGTCATATGTAAAGGATAAAGAAAGTTGACTATCTCGGAACACACATAAGACCATTATTTACAGTGCATCGGCATAACCAACACTAACTATCACAAATATCTCACATTTCTGCAGGGTTTTGGTCGGCAATGTTGGGGCACAAAAAAAATGCAAGTTTTTTATACCTGGCAAGGCGTCACAGCGTAGCGTGGACATTGGGGACATAAAACGTACTCTACCACTGTCCTATTTGAATTCATATAAACCTAAGGAGCTTTTTGTGCGCATAGATTCATCATCAATACGTTCACATCGTCTGTAGAGGGCTTCCTATTCCGATCGCTCCCTACACAACGTTGTGTCTACTGTTTCACGTGCTATGCTCAGCACAATGGTATCCAAGCATGTAATCTGCCAGACTGTTAAGCTGACAGGCGTAATGTTCACTGCCAGCTTCATCGGCATCATTTCAGCAGCAGTGAAAAATCATAAAAAAGCAGGCCTTAAAGAACAACAGGTGCTCTAAATTAATCTGACGTTGTCCTTCACGGCCTACCTCATAACGATAATGTGTCTCTGGCATGTAAGGCATCTGGAATATTTATTACTGTTGCGTTCGCACTGAAATTTTTGACTGAAGTTTGTTGGCCCCATCGGCGTCATGCCAAGTATAATGACCAAGCTGATAAAGTCTTCTCCCCTCTGAGAAAAAAATGTGATCGGGGTTGACGAACGTAGGCGAAGCAGATATGAAACAAGCAAGTCATTTCCGTCACACAAATGGCACAGGCAATAATATCAACGCGCGTGTGAGGCCTGTCATTGATTGCTGCTTCAAAAAGAAGAAATTACCCGGCCATTGAGTCATTTGCAGACTTAAGGGGGTGGGCTGTGTGTCATGTTCAGATAATTAAAATGCGCCAATCGGTCAGCATCACTCAGAGAGGAGAAGACGGTGGCACACTGCTGCAACACTTGTTAGCGTGACCAAGCTGACCCAATCAGGATTCACCACGGGATTTCCGAAGCCAGAAGAGTTTTGGCAGAACGGGAGATCAGGATACGTAGCGGAGACGTGGCACAGTAAGGCTGTCCAGGGCGCGGAACTGGCAGCCAGCGGAGTAGCCGCGCCTCGGCGACTCCATGCTCCGACCTCGGTGCGTCCCCAACCTTATTCCGAGCCTCTGGCATTCGCCGGACCCATGTTTCTCATAGCTTGGCGTTGGCCAGGCAAGGCTAGCGTCCCCTCCGTCAAGTTTCTCATCACTTGGCGTTGGCCAGTCAAGGCCAGCGTCCCCTCCGTCAAGTACCGTCTTCGTCTAGCAAATACCGACATGGTGTCTGGCCGTTGACACCATACGCCTTCACTCTTGCCGACAGTGAAGCGTTGCCACCACCTCATCTGCATCCAACGTCAGCGCCTGTTGATCGCCAACGGTGATCGTGTCCTTCATCGCGAACGGTGATAATTTTGTAAGACTTACGCGTTTGCGACATGTCAATATCTAGCTACTAGTTTCAAATGCGAATACATTTGTTAGTCGGGCTATGTGATGCATCCGTCGTGGTTCGTGGCGGTGTCCGCGCGCCGGAAGGTGTAATCTCTCCGCTCTCACTCCTCCCATAGCAACAGCTGTGGGCGAGCGCTAATCCTCCCCCCTAACAACTAGAAAATGTGTTGCGGAAGAGCACGAAGGAAGGAAAGAAACGAGAAGGCATGCCCAGCCTGCGCGCTACGTGAAAAGTGGAGGAAATGATACCACGGCGGCCATATTTACAAGGCACAATGGCGGCGTTGCTATGGTTACGTGTTGCGCTGTGTAGACGGTCTAACAGTGAGCTGCCGTGGCTGGCGGAGGCATGTGTGCTTCCACAGATCTCGTGCTGAGCCGGGACGGACAATATCCGTGCAATATTACTCGTTACGCAGTGTTCAAATGGCTTTCACTGTACTCCTTGCAACGTTCACAAAACTTTTCGTCCACCATGGGGCCCCAAAAGTGCATAGAACGAGCGAATGTCATTGTGTCGGGAAGCGGATGACGCGAATGAAGCGTTTGAAGTGCTCAGCGAAATAGCGTTGGGCACCATGACGAAGCGGAACGACGACGAACACCTTGCAGGTCAGTGAGGGTTGTGCAATGCTCCTGCTTGTGACAACGGACAAAACTGTTGTGCCCAGCAAGACGCAATGAGGACCATGTGCACATACGTAGCTTCGTGTTGAGCATGTGTAATGCATCAACTTCCATGTGCGTATTAAAACATCTTTTCCGTTCCGCTTGTTATACTCGAACCCAGCTTTGTAATCTCAGCGTTAGAGCAACCGCGTTCAAATGTCACTTGCACCGTGCTTAAAGTCATCGTGTTTGCAGAATGCTGACGCCCGTAAGTTTCACGAGTAATACGGGCACAGTGGCCTTGCGCCACGTAAGCTGCGTGGTTAAATGCAACCGTAGAAGGCGCACGACCGATCGTGCTCTCTCTACAGTTGCAGAAATAATGACGTAAAAAGATTGCCCGCAGCTTCCCTCGGGGGAACACTGAGGAGGATGCGGAGCATATATTTGGTTAACGGGGTGTTAAAGTGCGACTTACTTGGGTCGATGGCTAAAATGGTTAACGTGGTTGTGAAATGGGGTGTTAAATTGCGACTTACTTGGGTCGATGGCTAAATTGGTTAACGTGGTTGTAGGAGGGGGTGTTAAATGAGTGAACCCGTACACACGTATGCGAAAGGGCGGCGCTAGTCGAAGGGACGTCGATCATTGTGTTTGTGGATTCGTTGGAATTCATTTCACCGCGACCTTGGACGTCGACGAGCGGCAACTGAGCGAGCGAGCGCCGACCTTGAGTATATATACAGCGCGACGGCGCATGCACTGTCAGCTGTTGAATGTTCTCGAAGCGCGACGGCGCATGCGCGTCCACTGGAGAATCAGGAGAATTGTAGAATGTTCTCGAAGGGGAGAAGCGCGTGCGGCACAGATGGTGGGTGAAGGTGCATGCGCGCGTCAGCTGTCGAATGTTCGAGAAGGGGGAGAAGCGCAAAGGCGCATGCGCGCGCGTCAGCTGCCGATGTTCTCGAAGCGCGACGGCGCATGCGCGCGCGTCAGCTGCCGATGTTCTCGAAGCGTGACGGCGCATGCGCGCTACATTATACAGCTAGCGAATGTTCGTGAAGAGGAGAAGCGCACGCGGTGTGTAGAGGAGGAAGGGTGCACAGATGGTGGAGGAGTGAAGCGCGCGCGGTGTGTAGAGAACGAGGGATGCACAGATGGTGGAAGAAGGAGGAGGAAGCTTGCGGACGGCGCCGCACTACAAGCCTCGAGTATTAGATGCTCCGCATCTAAAACACTCGCCGTTGTCAGTGCATCTAGCGCGTGTTCTCTCTTACTTGCTACGTTGTCGGCGAGCTGTTACTCGCTGTTAATATTTGGGCGAAATGACTTCGCGAAGGTGTCGCACTGGCCTAGAGCGTTGAGCCCCGTTACCTTGGTTTAGGGTCGTCACGACAAGCACGCTGCGCAGCGCACGTGCTTTTCGAGCCGGAGAGAGAGTCGCGCTTTCTGCTTTACATTCGGATGTAAACAAGAGAGGAGAATTTGCCCAGTCGATATGGCCGACTACCCTCTTCACCACGGCTTCACAACGAGCGACGTCAGGGCCTCTCCTAAGTTTTTTCTTCCTCCATGCGGGAGAGTGTAGGAGAGCGTAAATGCAACACCCTCTCGATTTTGAGAAGGTGTTGGTCGGTGCAGTGCTTCGCCGCTACTTCTTTTGCAATTCGCTCTCTCTCCTTCCTGCGCCCCACTCTCCCGTACGCTGGCTCCTCGCACTCGAGCGTTCACTCGCTGGGTGCCTGTCAAGCACAAGCGGAAATGTGTGCTCGAGCTAGAACATGAGCCGCGCACGCACCACCCTACCCTCGAATTTCAGCCTCCCCCTCTGGTACGGAGGCGAGCGCCTGTGGCGGTCGCCCCCTGCGAACACAGCGATGCTCTCACAGTTGCCTTCGAGCAGCTATGATGTCACGTGACAGAGCGGTACTGTAATATCTGATGACAAAGCAGTACGGAGGCGAGTGGTCCCACGCGGCGGACGGTCTCAACACGCGGTAGAAGGCATGGCCTCCAAGATTTTGAGCTGGCAGCAAGCTCTCAATTGAAGAGAGAGCCGCGTTCCAGGTATACTTTTTCTAGGAGGCGTTGGCTCGAGATACCGCTGTGAAACGTCAACACTGAGCCGAGAACTCAGGTGCCTCACTCTCCCGACCACGTGTTCCTCACGCTCGACCGTTCGCTAGCTGGGCGCCACTCAAGGCGATGGCAGAAGTCGCCGAAGATATATGTCTGACAGCAACGGGGCTTTCTCTAGGCGCAAGAAACGCATTTGCATTTCCTGAGAGTTCACTTCTAGGAGATTGAGCATTTTTTAAAACAGCTTGTGTCGTGTACATTGAGAGTAGTTTGTATTTGTTATGTGATTATCCTGTATATATCTTTAGTTTGTGTGTGTGCGTGTTCACAAATTGTCTAGTTTATTCTTGGTTCCAATAATGTTATCGATTTCTCTTTATGAACTTACACGAGAGCGCATGAGACTTAGTAGCTCCCTACTTGTCGCGTTTCGGCGCCGGCAGCTGTCAGCAACAACTGCGGGTGCGCACGCTATTCCTCGCCCCTAACAACCCGAGCGCTATCCCCCTTCACTGGAGCCCCCACCATGCCACGCTTCGGCTTCGTTAGCTGCCAGTAAGAGCTGCGGGCACACCGCTAATCCACGCCTCTAGCAACCGGTGCCCCCACCTTCTAGAGGCGAAGCTTTTGAAAAGCGGCACCCATTCTTCCCTCGTCATAGTCGTAGTTCGTAACCAGTGTTACGTCTTCACCTGCAAGGTGGTGCCGGTAGGAGATTTTTCCTGTGCGTTGTTGAAGAATAAAAAATTCGCAGCATGCGCGTGACTTCAAAGCAGAATTCTCCTGTCTCTCATTCCCCATTAGCAGCCATTGGCATTTACGTTGAGCATAATCTGACAAGAAAGGGTTGCTACGTTATACTCGCTGTGCATAACCTCCTTGGTTTTACGAAGGTTTAGCGAGCGTTGGGCCGCAGTGCCATGAATAATGTGAACTATTATATACCACGACTTTGAGGTGGTTAAAGGTGGGAAGTAGACACGAAGCGCAAGTCGTAAGAAAGTGTGCGTGTGCCACCTCTCGTTTAGTCCTTGGAATGGCCGCTGGATAGCGGTGCTGCTATATGAGGAATATAGGATGAAAAGATGTCAGGTGGTGGCACTTGGAGTGCTGAATAGGTGGACGATTGGACACGCAGACAGATGTATGAACAGACGCATGGATGGCTGCGCGTACAGATGGACGCATGGACGGACGCAGAAGCGTATGCATGGACAAAAGCAGGGACGGACGCACAGATTAACGTGCGGACGCATGAAGAGACGCACGCATGGACGGGTGGATGCACGCATGGGCGGCCACACAGGCGCACGCATGGATGGACGGAAGCAAGAACAAATGGACGGACGGATGCTTCGCCCCACTATCCACCATTCACTCCGTGAATATGCTTATGGCTAGCAAAATCGCTGCGAGCTCCGACGTTGTTGAAGAGGAGAGGTGGCCCAACCGACATGGATATTCTTCATGCAATTCCCTAATTATGAATGCTGATGTTGCCGTCTCTTTGGTGAAGGAGCCGTCAGTGTACACGTGCGTGTATCCTTGGTACCTGTCAAACAGATGGTAGGATGCCCAATGCTGTGCGGCCACGATAGGCACTTCATGTTTGCTGCGAATTCCTCCTATTGAAGTTTCAATAGTTAGTAGCTCAAGCGGCCATGGCAGGTAGTTTCGGTCCAGTGGCCAATGTGTCGACAGAGGAAGCCGGGAAATGTACTGTTGGTACAAGTAGTGTATTTGCCCTCCATCACGATGCACGACATTGGCTATGAGCGGATGGGAAGGGTGTTGCGTGACTGGACGAAAGAGGTGCCAACATGTCTCCACATTTTAAGTTCTATAAAGTTTGGTTCTCTTGCCTCTGCCAGTGTCAGAGAACTTGATGTGACCCGTGCAACCCCCAGACATATGCACAAGTTTTGTGCTTGTAACAGCTTAAGTCGGTGTAGCGACTTCTGAGAGATGTTGTGGAGAACTGGCGCCGAGTATGCAATTTTCTGTCGGATTAGTGCACAATGGACGTGGAGTAGAGACGCTGATGTACCACCCCATTTTGTTCCCGGGATGTGACGTATAGCATTTATGGTGCAGTTCACTTGATTTTCTAGATTAGCAATATGCTGACTCCATCTGAGTTGGCTATGTAAGGTAACGCTAAGGAAGCGATGCTTTCATGCGATTTTGATTCTCTGGCCATCCACAAAAAGCTTCAAGTTTTTCACTGTCTTTCTCGTGAATGGCAGAACTACAGCTTTGGCGTGAGAAATCTGCAAGCCAAAGTCTTCGCGGTGATTACTTATTGCATTTAGTCCTTGTTGAAGCCGATGATCAATCACTGCCAGTGATTTATGAGACGTCCATATGCATATGTCGTCGGCATACATGGATATGTTCAAGGCTCCGGGCTGCAGTTCTGGAAGACCTACCATTGCAGCATTGAAAAGAAGCGGAATTAGAACGCTTCCTTAGGGTACACCTCTGCTCATGTTGAAGCGATCGCTGTCTCCGTTATTGGTTGAAATGTACATTTGTCTGTTACGTAGGAAGCTGGCGATCCATTGAAGGATAAGACTATGAAACCCTTGTGAGGTAAGCCTGTGCTGCACAGAAAGGTGGCTCACAGAGTCCAATGCCTTCTTAATATCTATGAACGCCGCAACAGCCATGTTTTCACAGTTCGTCTCTTTTGCAACCAATGTAACGGGGTGGGAGATGCAGTCCGTTGTGCATCGCCGTCGTCTGATGCCAGCCAGCTGTTCTGGAAGAGAGTTGTTGGCTTCAATTCACCACTGTCATTTTCTGTCAAACATTTTTAATGACTTTAGATACACAACTAGAGAGGCTGACTATTCGGAATGAGTCAAGCGAAAGCGGTGATTTACCGGGATTCAGCAGTGCGACGATTCTCGCGACCTTGCAACACATTGGAACGTACGCCTTCGTCCACATGACGTTATATAACAGTACAAGAACTGGCATACCGTTAAGTCTTAGAGTTTTCAAAACACTGTAAGATACGTTGTCGGATTCGGTTGCCGTTATTACGCGGGTTAGCGATAGATCACTACACAACTCTAGTAAAGAATATGTGTTATCAAGTGGAGCATGTGATAAAGCGTATGCATCTTGGGTTTGCTGCTCTACAGAGCTAGGCAGTGCAGTGGTGTTGTGAACCGATTGCCCAGTTTCAGTCAGCATTGTGCAAAACTCATTAGAAACATCAAGTTCAGCTAATCCAAGAGATGTGACCAATGCTCTGAATGGGTTTCGCTGGGATACTTGATGACTTATAGCAGTAATTGTTTGCCAGATTTTTGGAAGTGGAGTAAATGGGGTCAATGAATTGCAGAAATCATGCCATTCTCTCCGACCTAACTTTTGCATGTGTCGGTTAGATTGGATGTGTGTGGCCTGACCCTTTTTTGTATTCTTCTAGCCTCCCAGTGCGGCTATAGCGACGTTCTGCTCGTCTTCCAAAACCTCGTAGGCGCTTATAGTCTGCATCTTTACTGGAGTGACCTGCTGGGACAGCTGTAAACCTTGTCGCACGGGAATAACTGCTTTCAACGCAGGACATAAATATTGTGAGCATTATTTATGCGTCCCATCTTTTACTCTGTAGATACTCATCATCACCAGTCAAGTTTAGGTTGTGGGGCACATACTCCAGTCAATGAAGGAGAGTCTTAAGTGTACTCAACGCCATCTTACAAGTGGTGAAGAGTGCTGCCCGGTTCCTCCGTCCTCTCACGTTCTCGGACACCCCAGCGTCTTCTAGAGCACATCCCTGGAGCTCCGCTCAGACCGCCGCTTAAACGACCTTGGTCCGGTAATGTCGCAAGCCGCTCAGTCCAGCGTGCCAGCTTCGCCACCACTCCCACCACCAAGAAACCCTTCTCACCTGGTCACCAGCCATCAAAAGGATCCTTCGCTATTCGCAGGGCTTCTGAGTGAAGACGTTGAAGACTGGCTCGAGGAGTATGACCGCGTGAGTGTTATTAACAACCTGGATTAGCCTGCTAAACGTTGCATTCTACTTGAGCGGCGTTGCAAAAACGTGGTTTTTCAACCATGCCACAGATTTTCCGACATGACCCGCCTTTACACGTCAGCTCCGCCAGATTTCGGCCAACCCGTCAGTGCGCCGGATATCGCCAAAAAGAGGCTTGGTGCACGAGTTCAACGCCCTGGCGAGTCTTACACTTCTTACATCGAAGATGTTCTCGCCCTTTGCCGCCGCATCGACAACCATATGGCGGAAAATGACTGTGTGCGCCACCTGCTAAAAGGAATTGCGACTGTCGCTTTTAATGCACTTGTGGTGCAAAATCCCCAAACCGTAGACGATGTTGTCGCTACCTGTCAGCGCCATGAGGAGCTTCAGACCACTCGGGTACAACCTGATATGTCTGATCTGAGCTCAACTCATGATACCACAGAGATGCGTGCATTGATCCGCTCTATCATCCGCGAGGAACTTCATGCACCTCGATATCCGAACAACGCCACCCGCTACTAGTTTACGCGACGTCGTGAGGGAGGAACTGGCCTTGATGACAGGTACACCAGCTCCGAGTTCACATCCCATGCCTAGTTATGCTCACGTTGCTGCAACGACACCTACGCCCCACCAAAGCCTGGCCTCGATGACTGTCACACCTGTCCCGAGCTCATATCTTGTGGCCATGCCAACGTATGCTCAGGTTGCTGCTAGGACATCTGCACCCCAGCAAATCCCAATGCAGCTACCAGCGGCCGAAGTGCATGGTTCGCTCAACTCACTCGCACCGCGACACCAGCCTTACAACGCCTGGCGCAGTTCGCGGCCGACTTGCTTCTATTGCGGCATCCGTGGTCATATTTCAAGGTGTTGCCGACGCCGTCAGCAAGACGAACGACGAAGCTACGATAACCTTGAACGGGACGACTTCTACGCCACTGGACCACCCTATCGTCGGTTGTATTCGAAGAGCACACGTCGGTCGCCGTCTCCGCAGAACTCTGACCCAGTTGGCAGTTCCCGGTTCTCACGTCGTCGCTCACCTTCACCAATGCGGCGTTGCTCTTCTCCTCTCCAACCTTCTACTTCAATTCCCGACCACCAACTGGCAAACTGAACCGTGCAGCTTCGGGAGAGAAAGCTGCATCTTTCGAACTGCGTCAAACTCCTCCGGACCGCCCATCGAATGTTTTATTAGTGTACGCACCGGATACTATAGTTAACGGTGACGTGTTCATAGCTCCTACAGTTTGCTCTAAACCTGCGGGGCTTACCATAACACCCGGCCTTGTGCGGTTTAACGACGGTAAAGCATTGGTCACCGCCTTGAATCCAACTTCTTCGCCAGTGATGCTGCCCCAGGGCACTGCTGTGAGCTGCTTCGCTGACAGTGAGCTCTTTTCGCTGGTTCCCCTTCTCGCAGAATCACCGCCTTTGTCGGCTACTACTGATATCAAGGCTACCACTGTTACCTTAAATGACACCATAAGTCCTCACCTCACTGCCGAGCAAAAGAGAGACCTCTTAGACCTTCTGCAAAAGCACAGCCTTTCGTTTGATGTACATTGCAAAGTTCTGGGCCGCACCTCCGTTGCAGAGCACAGCATCGAAACCGAAGGCAGCTCCATTGTACGCCGCCGCCCATACCGTCTGTCTTCGGCGGAACGGCGAATCATTGAGGAAAACGTCGCTCACATGCTCAAACGGGATATTATTCTACCTTTATCCAGCTTCCGGTCGTCCCCTGTGGTTTTGTTCCGGAAAAAGGAGGGCTCTGTCTGCTTTTGTGTTCATTACAGAGCGCTCAATAAGATCACGAAAAAAGACGTATACCCGTTGCCACGCATAGATGATGCCCTGGACTCCCTACAAGGTGCAGAATATTTCTCCAGCCTCAATTTCCGATGCGGGTATTGGCAAATACCTATGCGCGAAGCAGACAAGAAAACAGCGTTTGTGACGCCTGACGGGCTTTATGAATTTAACGTCATGCCTTTTGGCTTATGCAACACTCTAACAACATTCGAGCGCATGATAGACAACTGTCTTACGTGGTCTCATATGGAAAACCGCTTTATGGTATTTATACGACATCGTCATTTATTCTTCTATTTTTCCTCAATACCTTAAGCGTTTGGACGAAGTTATAACGTGCATTTCGAACGCTGAAATACAGCTCAATACAAAAAAGTGCCACTTCGCCAGCACAAGCATCAAAGTGTTGGGTCTCCTTGTAAGCAAAGACGGCGTTCGACCCGACCCCGACAAGGTTGCTGCCGTAATTAGTTTTCCACGTCCGCGCAATCAATAACAATTGCGAAGTTTTGTCGGCCTGGCGTCTTACTTCTGCCGCTTCATCTGTCACCTTGCTGCCATTGCGGGGCCGTTACAAAAGCTTCTGAGGTCAGGAACGGATTTCACGTGGACTGACGAGTGCGAGTGTGCTTTCCAAGCCTTTAAGCGTGCTTTGACATCAGACCCCGTCCTCCGTCACTTTGATGAGAGTGCACCCACTTTCCTGCACACAGATGCCAGCGGCCGCGGAATTGGTGCTTTCCTTCTTCAGCACGACGACACTTCACGTGAGAGAGTAGTTGCGTATGCCAGCCACGCACTAACACCTGCGCAGCAGAACTACTCGATAACAGAGCAGGAATGTCTCACGGTCGTATGGGCCATCCATAAATTTCGACCTTATCTGTATGGGCGCCACTTCACTGTGGTTACTGACCACCATGCCCTATGCTGGTTGTCCTCGCTGATGAGTTTGTCTGGGCGCCTCGGTCGCTGGATACTGCGTTTGCAAGAGTACACTTTTGACGTTGTGTACAGGTCCGGCAAACAGCACCAGGATGCTGAGGCTCTCTCTCGCTGCCCTCTGCCACTTTCATCTCCAATCACGCATCCTCAATGCCCATCACGTGATCAAGCGGCTTCCTCTTCACTCACGTTATCACCCCTAGCAGTTGCTGGGTCACTACCTTTATACAGCAGCGCCTAGTTTGCCGCGTACCAACGTGACGACCCCTACTGTAACCGCATCATCGGATACTTAAATGGCTCGCCTTCTCCACCTAAACTACGTCGTCAGCTACGGCTATTCAAGCTAGAGAACAATGTCCTGCAGCACTATACTTACAATGCAGATGGGCATCGGTGGGTGCCAGTACTTCCCCGTTCGCTGCGAAAACAAGTTCTCCAAGCATTGCACGACGACCCATCACCTGGACACTTAGGATTTCAAAAGACCTACAACCGCGTTGGGAGCCGTTTCATCTGGCCTGGTCTTTCTTCCTTTGTGGCTAATTATTTCGCTTCTTGGGCACTTTGTCAAGGCCGGAAACGACCAACTTCAGCTCCTGCTGGCTTATTACAACCCATTCCATGTCCCGACACACCTTTTGCGTTGTCGGAATAGACCTCGTCGGGCCACTTCCCGTAACGCCAGCGGGCCACCGCTGATTGTCACAGCCGTCGACCACCTCACACGATACGCGGAGACCGCTCCTCTACGTACTAGCTCTGCCTCAGATGTTGCCGCCTTCTTTTTAGAAGCCATTGTGTTGCGTCATGGTGCACCTCGCGCGTTGTTGAGTGACCGAGGCAAGGCCTTCCTGTCAACAATTCTCGACGAAATTCTAAAAAACTTGTGGCACAGTTCATAAGACCACATCCGCTTACCACCCGCAGACAAATGGGCTGACAGAGCGATTTCACCGGACTCTAATCGACATGATATCCATGTACATCGGACCAAACCACGATAATTGGGACAAAATCTTGCCGTTCGTAACATTTGCACACAACACCGCTGTTCAACGAACCACCGGGTATTCACCTTTCTTCCTCGTCTATGGTCGTGCGCCGACATTCACCATTGACGCCTCTTTCTTCAATGTAATGACAAAAACGTCCACGACTACATTTCGTCTCCAGGCTTGCTGAGGCACGGCAACGTGCTCAACTCAACACGGAGGCCTGTCAATAAGACCTCAAGCAAAGCTATGACAGCTTTCGTCGAGACGTCACCTTCCGTCCTGGAGATGAAGTACTACTTTGGACACCCGCATTGTGTGGACGCCCGCATTGTGTGACAGCCGCATAGTGTGAAAAGTTTCAGTCACGCTTTCTAGGACCTTACGTTGTTTGTGAACGAACATCTCCTGTCAATTACCTTGTCACTCCCGTCGAGGGTTCTTCGGGCCGTTGTTACCGTGCCTCCGAGATAGTCCAAGTTTTACGTCTTAAAACCTTTGTGCGCCGTACCTTTCCCGCCTAAGTCTCGGCCGGGCCGGCCGCTCAAGTGCGCGAGGAAACTAAGTGTGAGCATTATTTATGCGTCCCATCTTTTCATCTGTACATACTCATCATCACCAGTCAAGTTCAGGTTGTAAGGCACATACTCGAGTCAATAAAGGAGTCTTGAGTGTACTCGACGCCATTTTACAATATATCCAGTTCATTACCTTCCATTAAGTCCCGTCCAGTGTGTTCACGAAATAGTTTCCCGTCAGTTAGCTTTGAAATCACAGGTGTTGTCATCGTAGCGGCATGGCTTGTCGTCTTAGCCGTGTGTTGTCAGGTAAGGGTCCGCACTTCGGTAGCACTTTTAGCTACCTGCAGTTGGCTCTCGAATTCGGGATTTGCCTCAGGTTCTCTTGTTCGCAACGTGCACTTGGTTCACAACTTTGCGTGGGCGTCCGTTTAGTGGTCGATGCGGGACCTTCACCAGATCGATTTGAGGAAGTGGTGGCGTTGACTAATGCAACAGTCAGGCGTCCGAGATGAAACTCTTTAGTTCGCCCAACTTGGGGCAGCGTAACAGAGCTACATCAATACAAACTGCACACTGATAGGACACTAATTGCAGTGAACAGAGATAGAGAGAAAAATTATTTGCCGAAAAGTATAGAGAGGTCAGCTTGAGCTTAAGTTTGATCTAGCCTGCTGGAGAAGCGTGACCGAGAACTGAATCCCTGATGAATGAAGATGTTCAGGTAGGGAAATGACAACTTGGTCTTGTTGAGCTGGGGTAACTTGGCATACGTCAATACTGTTCAGTTGCTTCTAAGAATGCAATGACGGCTTCTATCACCACAACATGCACTTGGCGTCAGGCCAAAGACCTAACACAACCTCATCTGTAAATGGTGTGCTAAGATATTGTTCGATCGAAGATATGTGTTGATGATATTCACTTGCAAACGATGGACAGTCACAAATCTATTTTAGGGTGTTTCTTCGTAACTGACAATCGCCACAATTGCGTTCTGAGCGGCGAACAGAGCGTCAGTGGTCGATAAAGTGATCTGCGGTATAGAGCGTCGGTATTTAAAAGCTCAGCATCGAAGGTTCCAACGATATCGCTTGGGCTTGCAAAATCTTCCGGAAATAAACTTGCCTATTCTCGTTGTTACATTCGTAAAGCTTCGTGAGCCTTACGGCAGTGTTGACTACGAGCATCACTAACAGCAGCTGTTAATGAAATATGAATATCTAAGAGCAAAACAATAAGTGTAAAATGCAAAACAATGAGTGTAAAATGTTCTCATGCGCTTCCATCGTGACCAAAGTGACCTTTTTAGTTAAATGTATTGGTCACCATATAAAGTACATCGAGCTCGCACATGCAATATTTACACGTTATGTTATCAGGTTTCATTTCATTGGGGTCATACGCATTGACTCGTTGGGCTGCGCGCCCTCTGTTTCCATGGTCCTTCTTGCCAAGCGTCATTTTGACGTCACGAAGCTTACAGAACTCTCGACGCAGATGAGAAATACGTATTGTGTTTTGTTAGGCTTAACGGCTACTAGGCAGTCGTTACAACAGTCTTGGATTTTCGTCCGACCGTCTTCCGAAACCAGTGAGGTAAGAATCGTGAAATAGATGGTAAATGACACTCTCGTCGTCAAAGCGACGGATATGAGAAGAGACATGATGGGGAAGGTTGTTTATGTAAATAGGAAAAGAAAACTAGGGAACCATGTGCACTTCCTTGTGAAGCTCAAGACGTTACGGGGAGCGAAGCAGCGGTACGCTTACTGACACGCACTAGTTGAGAACGGCCAAAGTGATATTCAGATATCCCGTTTACAATAGTCGGAGGCAATTTAAAGAGGACAGGTTTCGTATTAGGTGTTCATGAGGTAACTTTTGAAGTGCCTTTACATAATCGAGCAATATAGCGCTGCGTGCGTGTTTCTATTGAGGTTAGTGTGCAAGGAATAAAATGGCATGTAGCGTCTCACAGATAAGCATCGCTTAAGGCATGTTAGACAGACTGGAAGAGTCGAAGGAGGCGAATAATTTCACTGTAGATTACGTCCTCCATTATCTTGTAGAATACACTTGTAAAAGAGATCGACTGGCAGTTAAGAGGTGAATTTTCACTTCCTTATTTGTAAATCGGAATGACCTGCCCGCTCTTCTACAATCGAGATTATTACTGGAGGACGAGCTAGACTCGGTAAATTTCAGTATGAAGGAAGACACTCACACATATTTTGTATTTTTAACAGCTTAGAATTGATACTATCTACCTGGATGCAAGTCTTCACTTCAGGTTTTAAATTATTAGTATTAGTGCATTAGGGAGTTTGATGGGTGTCATGACATAGCGTAAATGTGCAGGCGATAATGAACAAGGAGAGCAAGCTTAAGTAGTAAAGAGAGATGAATATGATCATCCCTATATTTTCTCCATACTTCGCTTCTCCCGACTTATTGCGTATATTTCACGTGAACGTTAAGAAAGACGTACTGAATTGACTCATTTTTTAATGTTTTGAGGCATATCGATGGTATTGGAGAGAATTCCGAAATTGCTCTTTGTTTCTACTTCATTATGTCATTTCTCGAACTGTAATAAACGAATATTTCTTTCACATCAGACTATAAATAGCTATGAAAACCACACTTTAGTGGATGTTGCGCAATATAACAGAAAGAAGGTCACAGCATGCTTCTTCGCTTTGTGTGTGTGTGTGTGTGTGTGTGCACCGTAAACCGATCCCTACTTTAAAATCTTGAAAATGAATTACCGTGCCATCTTAAGCTCGCCTTTTTATTTTCTCATCGGCTGAAACAGTCTCACTGCGTGAAATATACAAGCACACGAGCTTTCATTATTTTGCCTCTCCCAAAGACGCAGTCGTTACATTAGTGTCATCGTTTTTTCGAGTGAATCCCTTTGACAATAAGAATTTTTCAGTCCTGAGTTCGGCTGATAAGGAAAGAAATATGCTAAGCTTGGAATCGATGTGCTGCCATGGCAACAAGCAACTTTCTAAAACGACTACACGCCGGTTAGCAAGTGGTCTCGCACTCTACCGGGAGAAGAACAGCGTTGCCATTCCGCTGGGGCTTCAAGATGAATACGGAATGCACGTTACTTGTTCCTTTTTGCGCGCACGAGCGTCGGACTGAGAAAAGATTTCATAGCTTTATGTCGTAATGCCGAGAAATGGCGCTCTTTGCGTGCGCCTCGCTCGAGATGTGGTAAAATGCAATAGGTGAGGATAGAGCAAGGAAGAGCGAGCTTTTTATGGCACTGTATATTTTACAGCGTAACGAAGAAATGCATGTATGATGTGTTCCGCCAGCGACACGCGTTGATTTCTGACTTATATTGTTATAGAAGCCTTCTATTTCGATCTGTCCCCTGCTTTTGTCTCAATATAAAGTAATTGCGCCGGCTTTAGTGTACGGGAATCATCGGGATTATTACAAGCCCCATATTGGTCGATTAAAAAGAAGTTTTTAACAAGTGTGGAGGAAACGTACTACTCTTGCTGGTGCTTCCACCTAATGTATTAGTATGCAAGGTGCCACATAGTGTATTGTTTCAGCTAACTTTGCCATATCAAATGCTGTTGTCACCTGAAGTTGGCTTCACCTTTTTGTGACGACATCCAGCATTGTAGGGCTCAGTTGTCTCGCAAGATACGCGTGTAGACACTGCAGTGTACTTTGGTCACCCTTGTCTTCCTTGTGGTCTTTATAGTGAGTCGTCACCGAAGCACTCGACAATTTATACGACCACCCAAACGTGAGTCATTCAAAAAGGCTTGCACTCGTTTATTTCCTTTAATTAAAAAAACATCCTGGCCTGCACGAACTGCGCAGCACAGTGACAGCGATAGCAGGAAGAGCGAGCTTTTCAAAGCATTTTCTAAGCACTCTTCGGGAAAATATAGTGCTTGTAGTACACTGATGTATTACCTTCCTAACCGGAAATCATGGTAATTTAGTGAAGTAGTGAAGCGTATTGCGTTATTATTACTACATTCTCTCGAATATGCGTGGTACCCGCTGTGTGTCTGTAGAGCATCGTGTGTACTTTGTTAACAAAATTAATATTCAAATCTAGCGTTTTAAGGCCCGAAATCACTATATGATTATGAGAGACGCCGTAGTGTAGGGCTGCAGATATTTCAATCATCTGGTGTTCTTCAACGTGCATGGACATCGGACAGTACACGGGCGTCTGGCATTTCGCTTCCATTCCACCGAAATGGTGGTTACAATGTGGTACCCGTGACCTTCAGATCAGCAGCCGAGTGCTTTAGCCACTAATCGACTGTAACGAATATGTGCACTTCGTTGATGCTGCGCCTGACGAAAAGAAGAAGTATGTTCGCGCCTTTTGTAATGGGTTTGATGCATTGAACGACCAACTATTTAAGCAATTCGTAGTTTGTGATTATTGGTCCATAATTTACTCTTCTGAAACGCCCTTCTACGCATGTTAGTTAGATTTGTTAACTGAGATGAATATGGTCACTTTTTAAAGGAGTTTCAAGCACAAGAAGCAATCAATGTACCTGGAGGGTGGCTCTGTAGTAGAATATTGCGCTGCGACACAGAGAGCCCACGTTTGAATTTCATTATTTCCTTAGTATTAAGGTATTCAATTTCCGTTCCTATTTCTTGTGCTAGAAGTTACGAACACCAGCTGCAACAACAGGGGAATTCTATGGCAATAAAATTATGTCTTGTCTGACTTCGTAACAGCGTTCACTACAAAAAAGTGTTATGTGACACAGTCTTCCACCATATGTCATTCGTATTAGTCATTTCAAATACTGATTTACCTTTCTTGCGACTATTTCTTGCTTGCCTGAAAAACTGTGCACTACGCCGTTTTGAGCGCAACATAAGAAAGTTGAAGTTGCAAAATCACCAGTGAAGACTCATTAGGCGACATATGCATAGTAAATCAAACAACAGAGACACGACAAATATGCATGTTGATACCACAGTAAATATACTTCCCCCAACCGTTCCATTCATAAACACAAAGCTACTAGGCATACACGTGTTAAGTTAGTTTTTTTGCCAACTTGATTTCACAAGAGTTAGCCTCGCAGTTCGTGGGGTAGCGTGCATTGCGACAAAAATGAACGGGGCGGGTTTACATCGTATTGTGCAAGGGCAAATTTGAGAAGATAGTGAATTCAAACGGTGCCGGCAAACAGCTCCTGGCTTGAAATATCACTCGCCTACTGGGATTCTCAAGCCTACAAATGTTTAAAGCTGCGTTTGGCTGTTACAAAGTCTAGTTCTTCCAGCCGTTATGGTGCTTCGCAAGGCAGGTTGTTTTTGTAGCAGTGATTATGTGTTCGCCGACGTACAACACGGTGTGCTGTGATGTAATCAGCGGATTTATACTCCCTTAAAAATATTGCAACGCATTTCAAAGAGAAGCTGTCTGTATACAGAATGTCCTTGGCATGGAAGCGCTGTACACCTATGCTATAGAAGTTGGGTGCGCTGTCAAAATAACTACATATCTAAAGAGAAAATCCCTCCATAAAAGAAATTATACGACTTCCAACTTTAGCGATGATATATCCTCGCCCGTTTGGCGGACCTCTTCGCCATTCGATGTGAAGCCCAGCAATGTGCGCACGAAAAGTTTTTGCAATCACGCATTCCGCCTCCTCGACACGTTCTCTGTGCTAAGCCGGGTATATCACTGTGCACTCTATCTTGACTTTAATCCAAATGTGTGGCTGTGGAATTGAAGGACTGTTTTGTACAGATGACTTTTGGTTGTGGAACATGGAAGTTTACTGGGTCTCAACTTTGTGACAAGACATGCCCCTTTGTCGAAAAAGTTTGTTTCAATAACAATTATTTTTGGTAGACCTCCTCATCACCTCCAACTTTCCTTTTGCTCTGAGCTCCATCTTAGTTGGAACAATGTCTTTAGAGATGAAGCATATTCAAAAAGCAGTCCATACTAGCGTGCGAGGGATCGTAATGCAACTTGCAAATAAAATTTTCTTTATTGTACATATCCAACAAATTTTCATGAAACAAGAAATATATTTTGGCTATAGTAATCAGAGAATAGTGGGGAAGGAGAAAACTCCGCGTATTCGCAACACCTATTTACCAGCTTCCTGACAAGGTTAGAGATGTTTTTAACCTACACCTGCACGTATTTGGAAGCGCTCAGTTTGCGAACGAAATGTGAATTTGCTCCAAGAAATTATAATCCATTTATGGCAAGTGTGATAATTTAATTTTTTAGTCCAACCAGAGAAAGGGAAGTCGCAGCGTGAGAAGCTTCCTTGCAGTCACTTTAGCACACCGTGATTTTTTAGCCACTGCACAGTAACCTATGTACTGAACTGTGGCGCAGTGGTTCGTACGCTGTGCTGTTGACCTGAAAGTACGGTTCCGAAGCCGGGCGTGGTGGCCTCAGCTTGGTCGAGCCTACATAGTTAAAGGCCTTGCATTGAGACATTCCTGTTCTCGGTAAAGCTCTGTGGGCAGTCTGACCTACCGACGTCCATTCATTATCGAATACGTCATAGCTTGATTTGCTTCGAGACGCTGAAATCTAGAAACACGCCAAGCAGCTAACCAAAATATCCCAGCGAAATACGCTTGCCGGTCCTCCCGGTGAAACGGCCATAGGTTGTACTGAATGCAAGATTGCACAGTGTATTGCTTCTCGATTTCGGGTAGACATGGCGCGAAATTTTGTTCCTTTAATTTTCCCCCTCACCAATACTTTCAAAAGCTGCAGCACTTCTTGTATCCCGCATGCTTTCGCCATAGTATTCCCAGCAGCATGCCGAGAATACACACGTCTAGCTCAGCGGTTTGACTCCTGTATACTCAAGGAGAATCCGTGTTTCTAAACAAGACTTCTCGGCTTAAGCTTCACTTTTGTCATCTCAGTTTTTCTTCTTATTCACCGTTACTTTCACGGTAACAATAAAATGTATTAGGAAAACATGAGCGGAAAGTCTATTCCAGAAATACTGCTGAATCAACACATTACGTTGCAAACGCAAACAGTATGTCGGCGACTGCAAGACCACTCGGCGTTGACGTGAAACGCTGCTGGAGTTTCGACGCACTGACGTGCACATAGCAGATTCCTTGAAACGTATTGTTATACCGGAT
>WOVY01008325.1:0-16789 GCA_013436015.1 Rhipicephalus annulatus
TTCCATCCCGGAAGACAAAGTGAGAGGCTTGTCGATGGTGGCGGGCGAGTGTTTCAGATAGGTAATCCATGAACGACGCAATCCACAAATCTTTGCGCTGCTCCACAGCCAGGTCGATGAGGTCCTGATAGTGGAAGTAAGTTGTCTTGAATGGAGACACTCGCAATATCAGTAGAAACAGGCGAACGAAAAAAGCATCGGCATCGCCATGCTTCTGGCGTGAGTAATAAATGACAAGAATTTAGTACTCTTGGAGCCGTAAAGCTCATCGTGCCAAGCGTCCGGATGGATCCTTGAGGCCGGGTTAACCAGCAGAGCAAGTGGTGGTTGGTAACAACATCGAAAGTGTGGCCGTACAGATAAGGTTGAAATTTTGTATTGGCGCAGATGATCGCTAGGCATTCTTTCTCAGATACCGAATAATTTGCTTATGTTCTTGTAAGAGTGCAGCTTGCGTACGCAGCTACATTTCTTGGTAACCAGGCTTTAGTTGGGCAAGTACAGCGTAAAGAGTGACACCACTAGCATTCGTGTGCATTTCTGTGGGAGCGCATTCGTGTGCATTTCTGTGGAAGCAGTTGGAGCTTCGCGAAGGCACTGTCGCAGGCTGGACACCACGTAGATAAATTGCGGTCGCCCTGAAGTACGTCTGTCAGAGGGTACCATGATAAAGGCAAAATCCAAGAAAAAGTGGTGGAAGTATTTAACAAAGCCCAATAAAACTACGCAGCTCCTTGAGAGACGCAGGCCTCCGGAACTCGCGGAGAGCACGTAGCTTTGCGGGGTCAGAGGGTAACGCCAGCCATCGACGCGAACGTGTCCAAGAAATGGTCATCTTGCGTGCTTCAAATTGACACTTCTTCAAAGAAAGGAAGAGACCTCTGCGCCTTGTAAAGAGTCGAAGGCGTCATCGATCCGAGGTAAAAGATAAACATTCTTTGTGTTATTTTGTTGAGACGACGACAATCTACGCAGAAGCGTATGGTGCCATCTCTTTTTTTACCTTAAACAACCAGTGAAGCACAAGGACTGTTTGATAGGTGAACGACGCAGTGTTTTAGCGTGTCACCTGTTGATTGATGACATGACGTTCAGTCAGTGAGGCACGGTACGGTCGCCGCCATAGTTGTGGGGTGATTACACGTGGTGATATGATGGCATACAGTAGATGTTCGACATAAAAAAGCGCTGGTGACTGTCAAAAGATGGCCAAAAAATTGTCAAGGACGAAAGCTCACACCTTTGTTGTAAATTTAGGCCTTAGTCGATGACACAGTTAAAGATGTTGGCAGTGGCAGGGTCATTTACGGAACTACAGGAGAGGGCCCTGACTTCCGATGATCCATCAGAATCGTTAAGTGTAGCGATGTTTTTGAATGCTTTTATTGAGCCAATAAATTCGCCCCGAAGCAACGTAATCGTGAATGGAAACAGATTCTCCTCAGGCACGTCGGTCGCACCACCTTGAAGAGCACGAGAGGGGTTGGAGCGGGGTGAGAGATGTAGATGAACGAAATCAGTGGAAGGTGTAAGAAAAGCGATAGCGTCGACGACGGCGGAACACGACACAGGTGCGAAGACAGTAGCAGGTGGATAGATATGGGTGTCACCACTAATGACCAACTTCGCGTAGGAAGGGCGATTGTCCGCAGGTACAGCATCACCAAAGGGAGAAAAGACGACTGCGGCACGGGCGCTATCGATGACGGCTTGGTGATGCGAGAGAAAATCTCAACCTAAAATGATATCGTGAAAACAGTGCGGGAGTACTACGAACTGCACTGTGTAGGGCACTCCTTGAATTACAATTATGACGGTACACGCGGCCAGAGGCTGCACAGGCTGTGCAGTGGCAGTATGAAGACACGAACGCAAGTAAGGCATGGTCACTTTTCGAATTGAACGGCAAAACTTTTTCAGCGATGACGGAAATGGCGGCACCAGTATCAATAAGGGCAAATACAGGTGCACCTTCAAGAACAGCATTAAATACATTCAGCTGCGAACGAAGAGGGCTTGTGCATTGCGACGAGGGCGCAGTTCATGTCTCGGGAACTGCGTGATTTAGTTGTCCGCGTCAATTTTAGGGGGATATAAGAGCATCGAGGAGGGCGAGCGATGACGTGGAGAAGGAGACCGGTCATTAGAAGCTGGTTCGATGCTTGGTCGAGGAGAGTGCAAATCTGGGTCTGGAGTGGAGGGAGTGTACGTGTAGTCGTACTCATATGGACGTGGGTTTTCACGTGAGTGGAGTGGGCGGCGGCACCACAGACGGGTGACGTGTCCGAATAGAGCACACCAAAGGCAGATTGGTCGGCTGTCGTCAGTGCGCCATGAACTAGGGAGTCGGTGGACTGGTGGTCGTGGCCACTTGGCAGCATAAAGAAGAGCAGGCAATGAAGTCGGCGTTTGGAACTTCTGTGGTCATGGTCGCGCTGCTGCTTCGGCGTACGTCAATGGCGCATTGACTGGTGGCACCAGCTGCGAATGAAGAACCTCACACACTTGGTCTTGTATGATATCCCGTAGTGTAGGGATAAGCGGCACACTGCGCTCCGACAAGCCAGAGATGAGCGAGAGTTGGCGGGCAACTTCTTCGCGCACAAAATCTTTGATCTGCGAGAGGAAGACGGGATCTTGCGAAGGAGTTAAGCCGGACACCGATTCCTGATGTGGGACAGCATGGCGGGTGACGAGACGTTGCCGGCGGAGCTCATCATAGCTTCGGCAGAGCTCGGTAACTTGGGCAACAGTATCCGGGCTTTTTGAAATGAGCATCTGGAATGCGTCGTCGTCGATACCCTTAAAAATATGCTTGATGCGGTCTGCCTCTGCCATGTTCACATTGAAGCGTTTGCACATGTTTATGACGTCCTTTAAATAACTGGTAAAATGCTCACTAGGCAGGTGAGATATTGACTGAAGGCGCTGCTCCACACGAAGTTTGCGGACAGCAGGATGATCGAAGACTTCGCTGAACTTTGTATGGAATGCTGTCCTGGTTTGAATGCCGGTTTCATGCCACAAAGCCACATGTGGGCAATGTGACTGAGGTAAAGGTCGACGGTGGCCAGTCTCGTGGCTTCGTCCCACTTGTTCAAAACACTCACGAGTTCGTAGGTAGCAGCCAGTTGTCAATGTCGTGATCGTCAGTGCCCCTGAATATGGAAGGATCCCGCTGACGGACTGCGCCGGAGCATCCAATAGCCTGGGGAGCCATATATGGAGGGCTTTTAGCAGATGCAGTGTTCATGGCGGCATGTCGAGTCTGGCTTCGCTACTCTAGGATTGCGAGGAGACGCAGAAAACTGTACTAGATATAATAAAGAACTGAGACAGCCAGAACTGTTATTTGAGACAATGTAGAAGTGTAGGCCTAGCCAGTGACAGTAGCGACAACGTCTGGGCCGACTGTCTCGTGCTTAGCACTGACGATGTGTTTGCCAAATTTTGCACGACCCCCTACTTCAATACAATATATATATATATATATATATATATATATATATATATATATATATATATATATAGTTATGGGATATGGCACAACGGGAGCGTTGTCAACAAGGGTAAATATATTTATCCTAGTTGACAACGCTCCCGTTGTGCCATATCCCATACCTTCACGAACACGAAGACTAACTGGCCCATTGAATTATTACGCCCACTATATATATATATATATATATATATATATATATATATATTGTGAGACGACGGCAGGTACGAAGGAGCGACCGTTTTATTGTCAACCCAGACGCGCGAGCCAGCAACCGAACAAACAGCGAGCGGCTACGATGATGATGATCACGGTGCTTTGTATGCGCAGGTGAAAGTGAAAATGATGAGCAACACAATCAGCGCTCACACTATTTCCCCCCTACACGAAAGCGGTCTGCAAGACGTTCATTTAGTAAGTGTATGAGCGCCGGATGTAAGGTTTCAGGCGAGACACATGGACGATCTCGGTCCCGCGACGACGGCGATCAGAAGCCGAAGTAACCGGAGCGACGCGGTAATTTACGGCCGATGTGCGTTCAAGCACGGTGTAAGGACCCAGGTATCTGTGAATGAATTTTTCACAGAGGCCGGGTGTGCGAACAGGTGTCCAGAGGAGCACTTCGTCGCCTGGGTAGAATGACACAACTCGACGTGTCGCATCACAACGAACTTTTCGCTGGGCCTGAATGGTAGAGGTGTTGGCGCGGGCGATTGTGCGGCAGTGGTTGACACGGGCAGCGAATTCTTCCGGAAGGGACGCAGATGGGACAGAAGGCGTGGACAAAAAGCTGGTGTCTAGAACAAAAGATGGTGCACGGCCATACACAAGAAAAAACGGGCTGTAACTTGTAGTGCGTTGTAGGGCAGTGTTATAGGCAAACGTGACGAAAGGTAGTATTGTGTCCCAGTTCTTGTGATCGGGTTGGACATACATAGAGATCATGTCTGACAAAGTTCTATGAAAACGCTCAGTAAGACCATTTGTTTGCGGATGATATGCCGAGGTGGTCTTATGGATTGTGTCAGAGGCCTGTAAAACTTCAGCGAGCACACGAGAAAGAAATGTCTTGCCACGGTCACTCAGGAGAACACGAGGGGCGCCGTGGCGCAGGATAATGGCACGCAGAACAAAGTCGGCTACTTCGCTGGCAGCTCCAGTAGGAAGAGCTGCCGTCTCAGCGTAGCGAGTAAGATGGTCTACGGCAGTAACAATCCAGCGGTGACCGGCGGCGGTAAGCGGAAGGGGTCCATATAAGTCTATGCCGACGAACTCGAAGGGAGCGGATGGGCACGGGAGAGGATGTAGAGGGCCGGCGGGAAGAGATGTCGAACGTTTTCGGTGCTGACATGATGAACAGGAAGTGACGTACCTGGAAACACTAGTGGAGAGGCCAGGCCAGAAGCAGCGAGTCTTAATGCGATCGTAGGTTTTATGAAAACCCAAGTGGCCAGCCGTCGGGTCGTCATGAAAGGCTTCTAAGACTTGGAGTCGAAGTGAGCGAGGTATGACCGGGACCCATCGGCTACCGAGAGGATGGTAAGTTTGTCGAAGTAGCGTTCCGTCATGAAGTTTGAAACGCGTGAGTTGTCGTCGCAAGCGGCTGTTGGGAGCACGAGATGAGCCGGTGAGCCGATCGATGATTGTACGGCAGTATGTGTCTGCACGTTGGAGCGAGGTGAGGTCTGCGGATTGAAGGAAGTCATCCGGTGCAGTGGGCTCGATGGGACTAAGACTGGTCATCTGCTTGGTCTCTTGGCTGGGAGGTGCTGCGCAGCAGGTAGATGCGTCATGATTTTGCAACAGCGGACAGCGTGACAAAGCGTCGGCATCTTGGTGTTTGCGACCCGACCGGTATGTGACACTGTAGTCATACTCTTGCAGTCGGAGCACCCAACGACCGAGGCGTCCTGACAAGTTTTTTAATGATGACAACCAACAGAGCGCATGATGATCCGTGACGATCGTGAAGCGGCGGCCATACAAATAGGGGCGAAATTTTTGCACGGACCATACGATAGCGAGACATTCCTGTTCAGTGATGCTGTAATTGCGTTCCGCTGGGGAGAGAGTACGGCTCGCGTAAGCCACGACTTGCTCTTGTGAAGCCTGGTCACGCTGCAGCAGGACAGCGCCGATTCCGTGCCCACTTGCGTCAGTGTGTAATATAGTAGGGGCTGTGGGATCAAAATGGCGAAGAACTGGCCCTGACGTGAGGCATCGCTTCAGGGTCTGGAAAGCAGCTTCACAGTCATCTGTCCAAAGAAATGATGCACTTGTGGTCAGGAGTTTGTGAAGAGGAGCCGCGATAGTGGCAAAATCACGGACAAAACGGCGGAAGTAAGAGGCTAAGCCGAGGAAGCTGCGAAGGTCTTTGAGCGTGGTGGGCTTAGGAAAGTGCAGCACAGCGGCCACTTTGTCGGGATCAGGTTCGATGCCAAGCTTGCTGACAACGTGGCCTAACACTTTGATGCTGCGGCTCGCAAACCGACACTTCTTGGTATTTAGCTGGAGACCGGCTTTGGCTAGACATGTGAGCACCTCGTCTAGACGTTCTAGGTGTTGCGAGAAGCTGGATGAAAAGTTGACGATGTCGTCCAGGTAACAAAGACAGGTCTTCCATTTTAGGCCACGCAGCACCGTATCGATCATCCGCTCAAATGTGGCTGGGGCATTGCAGAGCCCAAAAGGCATCACATTGAATTCGAAGAGACCATCAGGAGTAGCAAACGCTGTCTTCTCTTTATCAGACTCATGCATCGGGATCTGCCAATACCCAGATCGTAGGTCGAGACTTGAGAAATATTCTGCACCCTGTAAGGTGTCAAGTGCATCGTCAATTCGAGGCATAGGATATACATCCTTGCGCGTAATTTTGTTTAGTGCCCTGTAATCAACGCAAAATCGCACTGATCCGTCCCTTTTCTTAACTAGGACAACAGGAGAAGACCAAGGGCTTGTGGAAGGCCTGATAACGTTGCGTGCGAGCATGTCATTGACTTGTTCCTCGATGACCTTGCGTTCTGAAGACGACACGCGGTAAGGGCGACGGCGGATAATACGAGAACCGTCTGTGGCGATGTGATGAGAGGTCACCGTAGTTTGACCTAAGCCGTCCGAACAAACGTCAAAACAAGTCTTGTGTTTTGTTAAAAGGGCCATTAAGTCATTAGTTTGCGTTGGAGTGAGATATGGACTCAAAGTGGCTTTAAGCGCATTAGATGAGCCTCCTGGTGGCGTACACTTAGCGACTGACGGCGGAGACGATACAGTGACGACACATACCGGTGCTATGTCGATAAGGCTGGCAACAGTGGACCCCTCTGGCAGTAGTTGTGGCTCTGTTGTCGTGTTGTAGGCGGTGATACTGGCATGACCGCGCGAAAACCGCACTAGACAACATGCGATGGCGATTCCTCGGAAAATGCAGCGCTGATCGGGGACAACCACTGCGTCACCGTCAATGGTATCGCTGGATCTAATGGTGAGGATACGTTCTTGGGCCGGGGGCAGTACAAAGTCTGCAGCTGCAACAAGGTGAGGCGACGAAAAAATCGTAAGCACTAGAATTTTCAGTGTCCGTAATGCGAATAACGGGCGGACCACACGAAATGACAGCGGAAGCGGCTGACAGGAAGTCCCAGCCCAATATAATCGGATGAGCACATGAAGAAAGCACAGCCAATTGTATATGGTGACGAATTCCGTCGATCAGAACACGAACAGTGCATTGTCCAATAGGGTAAATTCTATTTTCATTAGCACCACATAACACCGGACCAACATATGGAGTTTGCACTTTTCGTAGACGATGACATAGTTCGCGATCAATGACCGAAATGGCTGCTCCAGTGTCCACGAGTGCGTCAACCGAAATGCCTTCTACACAAACAGTTAGTAAATTTGCAGGGCGCGCAGGAGGAATTGGGACACTTCGAGGACAGGCAGTTTCTCCTCCAAAAACTGCAGCTGCTAGTTTTCCGAGTGGCTGTCGAGGGGCATCCGGGCAGAACGTAAAGGCGAAGTAGTACGGCGGAAGGGCGATGGTGAACGACGGCGGGGTGAGCGGGAAGAACGAGGTTCACCGTGGGACAAAGGAGGCGAAGGCGAACGTCGTGACGAGGGAATGTAGGTTCCTGGAACGTAGGGGTCAGACCTCGCAGCCCGGTCACTCTCGTACGAAGAATAACCTCGTCGTTCATCTTGCTGGCGCCGACGGCAAAAGCGGGAGATATGTCCTCTTATGCCACAGTAGTAACAGACGGGGCGCGTAGGGCGCCAGGCAGGAAAGTGTGGTTGTGGTGGTGCCTTGGCTGCCATCGCGGCCAAATGGTCGTATACGACGTCCGTAGTTACAGGTGGAGTAGGTGGAGGAGGCCGTGACACGACTTCGGCATACGTAGGCACATGTAAGGGCACAGGAGGCGGGGCACGTGCGACGCTCGTCATCGACGCCAATTCGTCCTTTATAATTTCCCGCAGGTTAGGAGGGGGTGAGCGGGCAGGTGAAGTCGGTGCGCTGGCAGGAACAAGGCTGTGAAGTTCCTCTCTCACTATGGTGCGAATTAGAGCTCGCAGCTCATGCTCGCCAGTAAGACGAGTGTCATAGGAGGCGTGTGGAAGGCGCATTGAGTAAAGTGCGTCCAGGCGCTGGCAGGTGGTAATAATGTCCTGAACTGTTGTCGGGCTCTGCATGACAAGAGCATTAAAGGCGACGGAGTTGATGCCTTTCATTACTTGCCGAATACGATCGGCCTCCGGCATGTCCTTTTGGGCGCGGCGGCAGAGGGCCAGAACGTCTTCAATGTACGATGTGTACGATTCGTCAGGCCCCTGGATGCGGGTAGCGAGCTTCTGTTTAGCTACCTCAGAGCGTCCTGTAGAAGTGCCGAATATTTGACGCAGCTGCACCGTGAATGCTGACCAATCAGGAAAGTCGCGTTCGTGGTTATGATACCACGTCTTAGCAACCTCCTTCAGATAAAAGGGTACATAGCGCAGCTTATGTGCCTCATCCCAGTAATTGCAAGCACTGGTACGGTCGTAACTGTCCAGCCATTCTTCTACGTCCTCACCGCGAAGGCCAGAAAACACTGGAGGGTCTCGTTGCGAGGTACTCACGGTGTGGAGAGGCCCAGCAGGCTGAGCGGGTGGTGCGAAGAAGGCGGCAGGGGGTGGGTCGTTTTGCGCCATCACTGTTGGCAAGCACAGCCGTCGACCTGATCGGAGCTCCAGAGGTGACCGGTAGTGCACGAGGACTTGGGAATCACAGCACGCTCCACCACTTGTGAGACGACGGCAGGTACGAAGGAGCGACCGTTTTATTGTCAACCCAGACGCGCGAGCCAGCAACCGAACAAACAGCGAGCGGCTACGATGATGATGATCACGGTGCTTTGTATGCGCAGGTGAAAGTGAAAATGATGAGCAACACAATCAGCGCTCACAATATATATATAAGAGACAACATTTTTGTAAGGAGGTTTATTGGCCATGACCTCAGAAGCGAACAAGCGCAACGGATCCGAAGATGAAGTGCATAATCGTGCCTACACTAATTCCCCACGTGAAAGCGGCCATCCTGGCCGCTGCGGGGAGGGAGTCAAAGTGATGAAAAACGCCGTCTGAAAAGCTTCATGCGGGAACCGTGCACGATTTTGGTGCTGCGGTACCGGTGGTCAGTTGGCCTGAGGTGAGGCGCCACTCGATAGTTGACAGGTGAAATATGCTCTAAAACTACAAATAGGCTGATGAATCAAGGCTGGAACCTGTCACACAGACCAGATGTGCAAATTGGTGCCAAAAGTAGCACGTCGTCACCCGACCAAAATTATACCACTTAGTGAGAAGTGTGGTAGACGGCCTCCCTTGTTTGTAGCGTAGCTTGTGTGTTCATACGAGCACGCTGGCGGCTCTAGTCAAGTCGAGAATTACAATCTTCGCAAGAAGATGGTGATGGAGGGCGATTGCTGGTGAAGAAAGAAACGTCGATAAAGAAAGTAAGTAAACGTCCGTAAATGAGATAAAACAGTGGCGTTGTAGACGAAAGTAAGGAATGGTAGAAGCTTATCCCAGTTTATGCAATCTGGTTGAATGTACACGGTGATCATGTCACCAAGGGTTAGATGAAATCTCTCGATCACACCGTTTGTTTGAGGATGGTAGCTAGACACCATCTTGCGTGTAGTGCCAGAAACGCGTAGAACTTCACTTAAAAGCTGTAATAAAAACAACTTTTCATGGTCGTGTAGAAGTACGCGAGGAGCACCATGACGTAGCATTACGGCCTAAAGGATGAAATCAGCAACTTCCGATGCTCAACCAGTAACTACTGAAGTTGTCTCAGCGTAGCGTGACGGATAGTCTACGGTGGTGACTATTCATTTATTTCCAGCGCTAGTAACGGGAAAAGGCTCAATCAAATCAATACCGACAACCTCGAAAGGTGTTGCAGTGCACGTCATTGGCTGTGATTGACTGGCAGGAAGAGAATTCGGAAGCTTGCAAAGTTTGCACGGACAGCAGGAACCCACGTACCTAGCTACGCTGGTAAAAAGGCCAGGCCAATAAAAGCGGCTTCAAATGCAGTCGTAGGTTTTGTGAAAGTCGAGGTGGCCAGCAGTCAAACCGTCGTGAAAGGCGTTAAGTACGTGATGTTAAAGATAGCGATGCAAAACAGGTAACCATCGTTGACTCTCAGGATGATAAATTTGATGATACCGCACACCATCTTACAGCTTGAAGTGCTGAAGTTGTCAACGAAGCCGTGCATTTGGTGGACCTGTAGCTCCTGAGAGGTAGTGTATAATGCGGCGGCAGTACGGGTCACCCTGCTAGCGAAAACTAAAAGGTTGGTCGTCGTCAATGGGCAGCTGGTACAGCGAGGCGAGCAAGGCAACTGAACTGGTGGTCGCGTCTGCACTGGTGTTGGAGATCGCGGTCGGCATTTCGAGCGGAGCCGTAGGTAGTGGGCAACAAGAAAGAGCGCTGGCGTCTTGATGTTTTTTACCAGATTTATAAATAATCTCCTGATATTCCTGTACGTGTAAAATTCAACGATCCAAGCACCTATACAAGTTCTTCAATATAAAAAGCCAGCATAAGCCGTGGTAGTCCGTTAAGATGGTGAGCTTATGGCCGTACAGATAAGGATTGAACTTTTGTTCGGACCAAACCACAGCATGACACTCCTGCTCAGTGGTGGCATAGTTCTTCTCGGTAGGAGTAAGCACTCCGCTAGCGTATGCGACGACTCTTTCCCGTCCAGAGTCGTCGCTCTAAAGGAGAACAGCGCCTCTACCGCACCCACTGGCGTCTGTATGCAGGAGTGTTGGGGTGGTCTCATCAGAATGGCAGAGTACAGGGTCTGATGTGAGAGCTTCCTTCAATAGGTCAAACGCCGACTGACATTCTTCGGAGCACACAAAGGGTTCATTAGAAGCAAGTTGTTGGCGAAGTGGTGCAGCAATTCAAGCGAAATTTTGTATGAAATTACAAATATAGGATACGAGACCAAGAAATCTTCAAAAATCTTTTGGCCTTGAAGTGCGTGGGAAGTGAACGACGCCAGCAATCTTTTTGGGGTCACGGCTCATTGCGTCCTTGCTCATGACATGACCAAGATCTTGATGGATTTGAGGCATGTTAGAAGGTCGTTCAAGCACCTCAGGTGTTGAGAAAAGTCGATGAAAAGGTGATAATGTCGGCAAAGTGTCAGAGAGACGAATTCTATTTCAGACCACGCAGGACGGTGTCGATCATGCGTTCAAAAGTGTCAGGCACGTTTCAGAGCTCGAAAGGCATCACGTTAAAATCACATAGGCCATCGGGATTTGCAAATACCGTTTTTTCTTGTTGTCGTGCAAGGGAATTCGTAAATATCCCGAAAGCATATGAAAGATTGAAGAGTATTTGGCGCTTTGCAGTGAATCATGGGCGTTGTCACTGCGTGGCATGGGGTATTGTGTGATCTTGCTAAGTGCCCAGCAATCGACACAAAAACGCCGGAGCCATCTTTTTCAGTACCAAAACAACAGGGGATGGTGGAGGACTAACTGATGAACCTAATGTTTTCATGTGTCGTTTCTGCGACGTTTTCCTGAATGCATTTTCATTCAGCGGGGACACACGCTATGGGAAATAATGCCCAATAGATGTTCCCTCGGTCGGAATGCGATGCAATTCAGTGGTAGTTTGACCGAAAGTCGAGGAGCAGGCGTCGAAAAAAATGGCGTGTTCCGTTAACAAAGCAAGCAACTGCACCGCCTGCGTAGTTGTATAATAATTACTGATAAGTGCTGTGAAGGCGGAGGAAGAACCAGGCTTACTCGTAAAAGGGGCATTGATAGAGGCAAAGTTAAGTGGTATGAGGCTGACAGGCTCAGCATCCACAACACAGGCTACAGCAGGCCCTCTGGCAGGGGAACTTTGGACGATGTCACACTCGAAGCAATAACGAGGGCGGAGCCATGGTGGAAGCGTTCCACACCTGACGCAAGGGCTATGCCTTTAGCGATACAAGTCGACGACGCGGACAGCAAGACGTCACCCTGATCAATGTCCTTAGAAGTCAGGGTTACAATTCGCTCTTGATGTGGCGGTAGTTCAAAATATTTGGTAGCAAACCGGCGAAGTGGCTTGCAGACGACTTTGACGAGTATGCAGTCTGTATTAGTAAGGTGCAGAATGCGTCCACCACAACACATGACGGCAGAAAAAGAAGATAGGAAGTCCCACACTATAATTACCTGGTGAGAGCACCGAGAAACGCGCTGTGAACAGGATGTAATGAAAAATGTCATCAATAAAACACGAGCAGCACAAAGAGCGAAAAGGAACATAGTGTTCCCCGGGGCTTCGACTGAAGTGGGTCCAATATAGGGTGCAATTAGATTTTTAGGCGTTTGCACAAGTCATATCTCATCGCATAGACTGTAGCACTGGTGCCCTTCAAAGCACCTACGAAAACTGCTTCCATCATAACAGAAACCATTTGAACGGGCAGGCTGGAGAAATATCAGCCCTACTCTTACGTGCGTTTCTCCTCCGAAAACTGCAACACTTAGTTTGCCGACCAGTTGTCAGTGGTAAACGAGGCGGGCCGATGAGCAAAGAAGGAGCGACGAACGGGCGAAGACGATCGGTGTTTGGCCTGAACTGTAAGTGTTTCGTGTCTCAGTCGATGCGGGCGCAGATAGAGACCGGTGCTGTCCAGATGAAAACGCCGGTCATAAGAATCCCCACTAGAAAACTACCTTTCGCGCATGTCGTACCCCGGACGCTCGTTCTGCTGGCGCTTGCAGCAGAAGCGCGATATGTGGCCGCGGGTACCCACAGTAAACTATGTTTGGCAAGATGGGCGCCAAGACGGGTATTAAAGGGCGTTTGGCGCACCGGGAGGTAGGGCACTCAGGTGGGAAGACAGAGATTGGGCGGCATTGACTGGAAGTTGACCAGTGGTGCAGCAGCAATCGACGGAACGATGGCAGTGGCCACGTCGAGTTTACGTTACGTGCGGCCGCAACTTGCGCGTACGCTAACGGGCCGGATGGAGGTGGCTGTATGGGAGCTGGGCTGGTGAATGATGCTAGTTTCTCTCTTATGATGTGACGCAAGGCCATACCTGAAGTCTGTGTGACTGATGGAGAAGGTAATGAGAAGCTTGTTAATTGCAGTTCTTCACGTATCGTCTCCCGTATCATGTCATGCAGTTCCCAGTCTGCTGGACCGTGTTCGCTATTGCCTGACTGCAGGCAAACAGAATCAACTTCATCGAGACGCTGACAGGTAGAGACGACGTCAGCGACAGTGAAAGAATTTTGAGCAATAAAGGCATTGTAGATAATACTCCCGATGCCATTCAGAACGTAATGCAGTTTGCCTGACAAGGACCTCAAACATTTGACGCACCAGCAGAGCGCAAGAACATCCTCGTAGTACAATGTGTATGACTCGCCGGGATGTTGTTGGCGAGTATCTAGGATCCTCTATCCGAGAGCTGATCGAATTGCAAGTATGCTAAATACTTAGCAAAGCTTCTGCTTGAAAGCAGGCCAGTCAGTGAAGTTGAATCTCATGGTCGAAGAACAATGTGTTGGCAACACGCGTGAGAGAAAGTGAAACTCAGTGGAGCTTTTAGAGTCATCCCAGTGATTAGTTGTGCGTAATAGATCGTAGTTATCATGACAGTCCTCCCCAACTTCGCCACGGAGACCAGCAAAGATCGGAGGGTTGCGCTGGTGGTTGACGATGTAAAGAGGGGGGGGGCTTGCGGCGCAGAAATGGTAGCAAAAAGGACGTCCCGCCCACTCACTCTGAGACATGTTAGCTGATTTAGGGTGCGAACAGCGTCCTGAACGGAGCTCCAGCGAGTAGGCGTTGCGAGGAGAGGACCAGGGATCGTCAATCCACCTCCACTACGTATGACGACTCGGTTGTAACGAAGTTTATTGGCCGAGAACTTGGGAGCGAATAAGCGCAACGAACCCGAAGATGAAGCGCACGTTCAAAGACAATGATGACTGCCAGCCAGAACAGGTGATTATGATACACTGCTGTTCAGAAAAGGATCCCCTCTACAACGACGAAATCCTCTCTACAATGAAGAAGGCCTGTCGCACATAACAACAACCTTCGGACTTCATCAGTGCCATCACCGCAACAAAATGAAGATTGACCTCAGAATTTAAGTCCAGCTCACCGCTTTTCAGTTGCAATGCCACCTTCCTTAAGCACGAAAACTCGCTGACAAACAAACTAGACATGACATGCATAAACAAACATTGCAAGTATGCCTTGGGGCTACAATGGCCGCCAAGGGTATGACACTCTTCCTCATACCAGCCGCTACAAAGCTAGACGAACACGATTAAATAACATAGAAAAAAGTCCTCCTGGAACATCTCCTATATTAACAGAAATCGCGCTCATTTACAGTGATAAGCAGGTAAAGAAACTGGTCGCTATAACAAACACCAGTCATACCCATACACTTCATCAAACGAGCAATCGCCTTGTTAGCAGAATACGAACAGAATAAATACCAAGCCATTATGGCGACGAAAATTCATCAATTCAAAAGAGACCATGTCCTCGAATACCAAGATAATATGGCGACAGAAAATTCATCAAACCAAAAGAGACCATGTCCCCAACCTCACGTTTCCTAAGATGATTCCATACCACTACAAGACCATTACCCGGGAAAACCAGTAACGGTACAAACAAGAACCTATCTATTAACACACCCTGTGACATTCTGATTGTGCGCCTGTCGGACACAAGTCTGTCACCTGACGAAGAAAAACTGCTATCTAAAGGACGAAGCTTCTTCCAGACCACAAAATGTTTTGACGAGTTCCACTTGCTCCGAGAACCTCGACAAATTCTCTACAAGCCTAAGGTTGCGCGAATATTTCTTTGACAGGCCTTGTAACCGCGAAATATTTACCGTCGTAAACAAATGATTGGACACTAACAGTAATCGAGCCAAGTGCCTGGACCTTTATATAACTGCAGTACAGAAAGATAAAGTGCAGGAATACCACAGACAGAAAGGAAAACGAGAAAACTTGAGAAAATCTGAAAAAAAATAGAATGAGAAATACGACAATCTAGGACAGACATAACAATAAAAACCCGCTGACAAGGGAGATGCAATTGTAGTTCTTCAAACAACCGACATCTTACAATAAGCATACCGCCAACTAGATGACTCGAAATTTTACTGACGCCTCCCAGGTGCTCAGACAGACGAGTATAAAACAGACCGCGTCCACAACAAATAAAGTTACTGTTGCACGGAGAAAAAAAAACTACTCTCAACACAAACTAATGCGAGCAGCATACCGTCGTCCCGGTCGCTTCTACAACATCCTTCCAAAACACATAAACCTGGTACCGAGGTCCACCAACTATATCAGGCATAGGTACAATAACTGAAACCAGTATATATCAGGGTACGTGGACAAAGTAATAAGCCACATTCCATGCACCCTCGCGTCGTAAATAAAAGACACCACATATTTTCTTCGAGACATTGCAGGTGTGTGTGTGCCGAAAAACTCGTACTTGGTAACTTTTGATGTGTGCTCAATGTATTGAAAGGGTCCTCACGGTGACGGCATAGCTGCTTTACAAAACAATTACACAGACCATAGACCACCTAACACCCCAGATTTCTCTGCCACCGTCACTTTGACAAGTGTGGTCCCAGAATTAAATTCATTTGAATTTAACCAAGAGTTTCAAATTAGCGGGGTCACTATGGGCACCGAAATGGCACCCGAATATAAGAACATATTTATGGGAAAGGTGGAATCCTAATTTCTCACGGAAACTTTCTTGAAACCACGCTCATTCAGAAGATACCTAGACGACATCTTTCTTATCTGGACCCACAGCGAGAATGAACTTCTCAGCTTATTGACACTTACAACGCTATACATCGAAACACACTTCACCACACCTACTCTCAAGCAACCGTAAATGTTCTTGATGTTATCATAAGATAGCGGAAAATAAGCTTTCTACAACCCTATATCGGAAACCAACGGATCGATAACAATACCTTGATTACCATAGTGATCACCCGCGCCACTGTAAAAATAGTCTTACATACAGCCAGGCTCACCGATGTAAGCCAATCTGCTCAAGAGACGCTAATTTTGACACGACCTCACAGAGGCTAAAACTTATGCTCGATAAACAAAAATATCCCTTCCCCCCTTGTATTGATGACGCCGTTCAGAAAGCTACCAAACTGAAGCGTGATGCCTTTCTTATGAAGCAACCACAGCAAGAAGACCGCATCAAACAAACCTTTGCTTAACTTACAGCGCATGCTTCCCCCCAAAAAAAACAAAATCCTCAAACTACATTACAACCTTCTGGAACAAAGTGAACGTTTGAAACACGCATTCCCATCCACTCCTGCCGCCGTTTACCGACGACCACGCAACCTCAAAGACACACTTATCCACTCTCAACTTAATACTTGCCCCCCCCTAGTAATTTATGCCGACCTTGCTTAAAGTCACATATCTCGTATTTCAAGCGATGCAAGAAACAGATAACACAACCAGCACAAAATCGAAATTTTCGATTAACATAAGAGGAAACCTATTATGCAAGTTCTCTAATGTGGTGTATCTACTTGAATGCAACGTGTGCAGTATACAGTCATTCGTAAAAACAGAAGCATCATTTTGGATTCATTTCGATAATCACAAATCCCATGCGAGATCAGCCCCAATCCACCTCTATCAAGACATCTCAATCTTTCCGACCATG
>WOVY01008327.1:0-16497 GCA_013436015.1 Rhipicephalus annulatus
TGTCATTATTGTCTGTTACATCTCAATAATATTGTGTAAAACACGAAAAACGAGCCCTTAAGTATACACTTGCTTCCCTTATTCTTAACGAGGGTCTCGAATGGCAGACTTGGTGCATTAGGTTGTATAAGGGGGACTATTGGTCAACACTGCCAGTTAGTATTAAGTTTACAAGTGCTACGTGACGCCAAGCAAGCTCATATAAACTGTGGCCACACTCGCTGCCATGGCTACTAGTGGGCGCTAATTGACACTCCCACGTTTAAATTGACATAGATACCCAATAAAGTGTCTGGGGGATAGCTTTGTGGTAGCTCGTGGTAGAGCATTGAACGCGTTATTCCAAGGTCGCAGGTTCGGATCCTGCCCAAGGCAAAGTATTTTTTCACCAATTTTCCTTCTCATATACATTACAATTGGCCTAATAACTCCCTATACTTTTCCTTGGGCATTATTGTCTGTCACGTCTCAATATTATTGTGTAAAACACAAAAAACAAGCCCTTAAGTATACACGTGCTTCCCTTATTCATTAACGAGGGTCTCGTACAGGCAGACTTGGTGCATTTAGGTTGTATACGGGGGACTATTGTCAGCTGCCAGTTAGTAATAGGTTCACGTGCTACGTGACGCCAAACAGGCTCATAAAGAGTGTGCCACACTCGCCGCATGGCTACTAGTGGCACTGATTGACACTCCCACGTTTATAATGACATAGATAACAAATAAAGTGGCTGGTGGGATAAATGTCGCGGTAGCTGGGTGGTAGAGCATCGAACGCGTTTATCGAAGGTCGCAGGTTCGGATCCTGCTCACGGCAAGTTATCTTTTCACACACTTTTCTTCTCATTTCATTACAATTGGCCTAATAACTTCCCCTATGCTTTCCTTAGCTTTATTGTCTGGTACTTCTCAATAATATTGTGTAAACACGACAAACGATCCCTTAACTATACACTTGTTTTCCTTATTCATTACCGAGGGTCCCGTACAGGCAGACTTGGTGCATTTAGGTTGTATACGGGGGACAATTGGTCAGCTGCCAGTTAGTAATAAGTTCACGTGCTACGTGACGCCAAACAGGCTTATAAAGTGTGTGCACACTCGCCGCCATGGCTACTACTGGTGCTGATTGACACTCCCACGTTTAAATTGACATAGATACCCAATAACGTGGCTGGGGGGATAGCTGTCGTGGTAGCTCAGTGGTAGAATATCGAACGTGTTATACGAACGTCGCAGGTTCGGATCCTGCCCACGGCAAGTTATCTTTTCACCCACTTTTCTTCTGATGTACAATACAATTGGCATAGTAACTTCCCCTATACTTTCCTTGGTTTTATTGTCTGTTACATCTCATTATTTTGTGTAAAACACGAGAAAACGAGCCTTTATGTATACGCTTGTTTCCCCTATTCATTATCGAGGGTCTCGTACTGGCAGTCTTGGTGTATTTAGGTTGTATACAGGGGACTATTGTTCAGCTGCCAGTTAGTAATAAGTTCACGTGCTACGTGACGCCAAACAGGCTCATAAAGAGTGTGCCACACTCGCTGTCATTGTTACTAGTGGCGCTGATTGACACTCCCACGTTTAAATGGACATATATACCCAATAAAGTGGCTGGGGGGATAGCTGTCGTGGTAGCTCAGTGGCAGAACATAAAATGTGTTATTCGAAGATCGCAGGTTCGGATCCTGCCCACGGTAAGTTATTTATTCACCAACTTATCTTCTCATTTACATTACAACTGGCCTAATAACTTCCCCTATACTTTCCTTGGCATTATTGCCTGTTACATCTCTTCAATATTGTGTAAAACACGAAAAACAAGCCCTTAAGTATACACTTGCTTCCCTTATTCATTAACGAGGGTCTCGTACTGGCAGACTTGGTGCATTTCGGTTGTATACGGGGGACTATTGGTCAGCTGCCAGTTAGTAATAAGTTCATGTGCTACGTGACGCCAAACAGGCTCATAAAGAGTGTGCCACACTCGCTGCCATGGCTACTAGTGGCGCTGATTGACACTCCCACGTTTAATTTGACATAGATACCCAATAAAGTGGCTGGGGGGATAGCTGTCGTGGTAGCTCAGTGGTAGAGCATCGAACGCGTTATTCGAAGGTCGCAGGTTCGCATCCTGCCCACCGTAATTATTTTTCACCAACTTTTCTTCTCATTAACATTACAATTGGCCTAATCACTTCCTCTGTACTTTCTTTGGCATTATTGTCTGTTACATCTCATTATTATTGTGCAAAACACGAAAAACGAGCCCTTAAGTATACACTTGCTTCCCTTATTCATTAACGAGGGTCTCGTACTGGCAGACTTGGTGCATTTAGGTTGTATAAGGGGACTATTGGTCAGCTGTCAGTTAGTAATAAGTTTACGTGATACGTGACGCCAAACAAGCTCATATTTGAAGTGCCACACTCGCCACCATGGCTACTAGTGGCGCTAATTGACACTCTCACGCTCAAATTGACATAGATAACCAATAAAGTGGCTGGGGGGATAGCTGTTGTGGTAGCTCAGTGGTAGAGCATTGAACGCGTTATTCCAAGGTCGCAGGTTCGGATCCTGCCCTCGGCAAGTTATCTTTTCACCCACTTTTCTTCTCCTTGACATTACAATTAGCATAATAACTTTCCCTATTCTTTCCTTGCAATATTGTCTGTTACATCTCGTTATTATTGTGTAAAACACGAAAAACGAGACCGTTGACATCCGTTTCTTCTAATCAATAACAAAGGTCTCGTACTGGCAGACTTGGTGCATTTAGGTTGTATACGGGGGACTATTGGTCAGCTTCCAGTTAGTAATAAGTTTACGTGCTACGTGACGCCAAACAAGCTCATATAGAGTGTGCCACACTCGCTGCCATGGCTACTAGTGGCGCTAATTGACACTCCCACGTTTAAATTGACACAGATACCCAATAAAGTGGCTGGGGGGATAGCTGTCGTGGTAGCTCAGTCGTAGAGCATTTAACGCGTTATTCGAAGGTCGCAGGTTCGGATCCTGCCCACGGAAAGCTATCATTTCACCCACTTTTCTTCTCATTTACATTACAATTGGCCTAATAACTTCCCCTATACTTTCCTTGGCATTATTGTCTGTTACATCTCAATAATATTATGTAAAACACGAAAAACGAGCCCTTAAGTATACACTTGTTTCCCTTATTCATTACCGAGGGTCCCGTACTGGCAGACTTGGTGCATTTAGGTTGTTTAAGTGGGACTATTGGTCAGCTGCCAGTTAGTAATAAGTTTACGTGCTACGTGACGCCAAACAAGCTCATATAAAGTGTGCCACACTTGCCGCCATGGCTACTAGTGGCGCTAGTTGACACTCCCACGTTCAAATTGACATAGATACCCAATAAAATGGCTGGGGGGATACCTGTTGTGGTTGCTCGGTGATAGAGCATTGAACGCGTTATTCCAAGGTCACAGGTTCGGATTGTGCCCACGGCAAGTTATCTTTTCACCCACTTTTCTTGTCATTGACATTAAAATTAGCATAATAATTTCCCTATACTTTCCTTGTAATATTGTCTGTTACATCTCGTTATTATTGTGTAAAACACAAAAAACGAGACCGTTGACATCTGTTTCTCCTATTCTTTAACGAGGCTCTCGTACTGGCAGACTTGGTGCATTTATTTTGTATACGGGTACTATTGGTCAGCTGCCAGTTAGTAATAAGTGCACGTGCTACGTGAGGCCAAACAGGCTAATAAAGAGTGTGCCACACTCGCTGCCATGGCTACTGGTGGTGCTGATTGACACTCCCACGTTTAAATTGACATAGATACCCAATAACGTGGCTGGGGGGATAGCTGTCGTGGTAGCTCAGTGGTAGAATATCGAACGTGTTATACGAACGTCGCAGGTTCGGATCCTGCCCACGGCAAGTTATCTTTTCACCCACTTTTCTTCTGATGTACAATACAATTGGCATAGTAACTTCCCCTATACTTTCCTTGGTTTTATTGTCTGTTACATCTCATTATTTTGTGTAAAACACGAGAAAACGAGCCTTTATGTATACGCTTGTTTCCCCTATTCATTATCGAGGGTCTCGTACTGGCAGTCTTGGTGTATTTAGGTTGTATACGGGGGACTATTGGTCAGCTGCCAGTTAGTAATAAGTTCACGTGCTACGTGACGCCTCACAAGCTCATATAGTGTGCCACACCCGCCGCCATGACTACTAGTGGCGCTAATTGACACTCCCACGTTTAAATTGACATAGATATCCAATAAAGTGGCTGGGGGGATAGCTGTCGTGGTAGCTCAGTGCTAGAGCTAGTAACGCGTTATTCGAAGGTTGCAGGTTCAGATCCTGCTCTCGGCAAGTTAACTTTCCACCCACTTTTCTTCTCATTAACATTACAATTGGCCTAATAACTTCCCCTATACTTTCCTTGCAATATTGTCTGTTACATCTTTGTTATTATTGCGTAAAACACGAAAAACAAGCCCCTTACGTATACATCTGTTCCTCCTATTCATTAACGAGGGTCTCGTACTAGCAGACTTGGTGCATTTAGGTTGTATACAGGGGACTATTGTTCAGCTGCCAGTTAGTAATAAGTTCACGTGCTACGTGACGCCAAACAGGCTCATAAAGAGTGTGCCACACTCGCTGTCATTGTTACTAGTGGCGCTGATTGACACTCCCACGTTTAAATGGACATATAAACCCAATAAAGTGGCTGGGGGGATAGCTGTCGTGGTAGCTCAGTGGCAGAACATAAAATGTGTTATTCGAAGATCGCAGGTTCGGATCCTGCCCACGGTAAGTTATTTATTCACCAACTTATCTTCTCATTTACATTACAACTGGCCTAATAACTTCCCCTATACTTTCCTTGGCATTATTGCCTGTTACATCTCTTCAATATTGTGTAAAACACGAAAAACAAGCCCTTAAGTATACACTTGCTTCCCTTATTCATTAACGAGGGTCTCGTACTGGCAGACTTGGTGCATTTAGGTTGTATAAGGGGACTATTGGTCAGCTGTCAGTTAGTAATAAGTTTACGTGATACGTGACGCCAAACAAGCTCATATTTGAAGTGCCACACTCGCCACCATGGCTACTAGTGGCGCTAATTGACACTCTCACGCTCAAATTGACATAGATAACCAATAAAGTGGCTGGGGGGATAGCTGTTGTGGTAGCTCGGTGATAGAGCATTGAACGCGTTATTCCAAGGTCGCAGGTTCGGATTGTGCCCTCGGCAAGTTATCTTTTCACCCACATTTCTTCTCATTGACATTACAATTAGCATAATAACTTCCCCTATACTTTCCTTGGCATTATTGTCTGTTACGTCTCAATAATATTGTGTAAAACACAAAAAACAATCCCTTAAGTATACACTTGCTTCCCATATTCATTACCGAGGGTCTCATACAGGCAGACTTGGTGCATTTAGGTTGTATAAGGGGGACTATTGATCAGCTGCCAGTTAGCAATAAGTTTACGTGCTACGTGACGCCAAACAAGCTCGTATAGAGTGTGCCACACTCGCCGCCATGGCTACTAGTGGCGCTTATTGACACTCCACGTTTAAATTGACATAGATACCCAATAAAGTGGCTGGGGGGATAGCTGTTGTGGTAGCTCGGTGATAGAGCATTGAACGCGTTATTCTAAGGTCGCAGGTTCGGATTGTGCCCTCGGCAAGTTATCTTTTCACCCACTTTTCTTCTCATTGACATTAAATTTAACATAACTTCCCCTATACATTCCTTGCAATATTGTCTGTTACATCTCGTTATTATTGTGTAAAACACAAAAAACGAGACCGTTGACATCTGTTTCTCCTATTCATTAACGAGGGTCTCGTACTGGCAGACTTGGTGCATTTATTTTGTATACGGGGGACTATTGGTCAGCTGCCAGTTAGTAATAAGTTCACGCGCTACGTGACGCCAAACAGGCTCATAAAAAGTGTGCCACACTTGCTGCCATGGCTACTAGTGGTGCTGATTGACACTCCCACGTTTAAATTGACATATATACCCAATAAAGTGGCTGGGCGGATAGCTGTCGTGGTAGCTTAGTGGCTGAGCATAAAATGCGTTATTCGAAGGTCGCAGGTTCGAATCCTGCCAAGGGTAAGTATTTTTTTCACCAACTTTTCTTCTCATTTACAATACAACTGGCCTAATAACATACCCTATTCTTTCCTTGTCATTATTGTCTGTTACATCTCATTAATATTGTGTAAAACACGAAAAACGAGCCCTTAAGTATACACTTGCTTCCCTTATTCATTAACGAGGGTCTCGTAATGGCAGACTTGGTGCATTTAGGTTGTATAAGGGGGACTATTGGTCAGCTGCCAGTTAGTATTAAGTTTACATGCTACGTGACGCCAAGCAAGCTCATATAAACTGTGCCACACTCGCTGCCATGGCTACTAGTGGCGCTAATTGACACTCCCACGTTTAAATTGACATAGATACCCAATAAAGTGTCTGGGGGATAGCTTTTGTGGTAGCTCAGTGGTAGAGCATTGAACGCGTTATTCCAAGGTCGCAGGTTCGGATCCTGCCCAAGGCAAAGTATTTTTTCACCAATTTTCCTTCTCATATACATTACAATTGGCCTAATAACTTCCCCTATACTTTCCTTGGCATTATTGTCTGTCACTTCTCAATATTATTGTGTAAAACACAAAAAACAAGCCCTTAAGTATACACGTGCTTCCCTTATTCATTAACGAGGGTCTCGTACAGGCAGACTTGGTGCATTTAGGTTGTATACGGGGGACTATTGGTCAGCTGCCAGTTAGTAATAGGTTCACGTGCTACGTGACGCCAAACAGGCTCATAAAGAGTGTGCCACACTCGCCGCCATGGCTACTAGTGGCACTGATTGACACTCCCACGTTTATAATGACATAGATAACAAATAAAGTGGCTGGTGGGATAAATGTCGCGGTAGCTGGGTGGTAGAGCATCGAACGCGTTATTCGAAGGTCGCAGGTTCGGATCCTGCTCACGGCAAGTTATCTTTTCACACACTTTTCTTCTCATTTTCATTACAATTGGCCTAATAACTTCCCCTATGCTTTCCTTAGCTTTATTGTCTGTTACTTCTCAATAATATTGTGTAAAACACGACAAACGATCCCTTAACTATACACTTGTTTTCCTTATTCATTACCGAGGGTCCCGTACAGGCAGACTTGGTGCATTTAGGTTGTATACGGGGGACAATTGGTCAGCTGCCAGTTAGTAATAAGTTCACGTGCTACGTGACGCCAAACAGGCTTATAAAGTGTGTGCCACACTCGCCGCCATGGCTACTACTGGTGCTGATTGACACTCCCACGTTTAAATTGACATAGATACCCAATAACGTGGCTGGGGGGATAGCTGTCGTGGTAGCTCAGTGGTAGAATATCGAACGTGTTATACGAACGTCGCAGGTTCGGATCCTGCCCACGGCAAGTTATCTTTTCACCCACTTTTCTTCTGATGTACAATACAATTGGCATAGTAACTTCCCCTATACTTTCCTTGGTTTTATTGTCTGTTACATCTCATTATTTTGTGTAAAACACGAGAAAACGAGCCTTTATGTATACGCTTGTTTCCCCTATTCATTATCGAGAGTCTCGTACTGGCAGTCTTGGTGTATTTAGGTTGTATACGGGGGACTATTGGTCAGCTGCCAGTTAGTAATAAGTTCACGTGCTACGTGACGCCTCACAAGCTCATATAGTGTGCCACACCCGCCGCCATGACTACTAGTGGCGCTAATTGACACTCCCACGTTTAAATTGACATAGATACCCAATAAAGTGGCTGGGGGGATAGCTGTCGTGGTAGCTCAGTGCTAGAGCTAGTAACGCGTTATTCGAAGGTTGCAGGTTCAGATCCTGCTCTCGGCAAGATAACTTTCCACCCACTTTTCTTCTCATTAACATTACAATTGGCCTAATAACTTCCCCTATACTTTCCTTGCAATATTGTCTGTTACATCTTTGTTATTATTGCGTAAAACACGAAAAACAAGCCCCTTACGTATACATCTGTTCCTCCTATTCATTAACGAGGGTCTCGTACTAGCAGACTTGGTGCATTTAGGTTGTATACAGGGGACTATTGTTCAGCTGCCAGTTAGTAATAAATTCACGTGCTACGTGACGCCAAACAGGCTCATAAAGAGTGTGCCACACTCGCTGTCATTGTTACTAGTGGCGCTGATTGACACTCCCACGTTTAAATGGACATATATACCCAATAAAGTGGCTGGGGGGATAGCTGTCGTGGTAGCTCAGTGGCAGAACATAAAATGTGTTATTCGAAGATCGCAGGTTCGGATCCTGCCCACGGTAAGTTATTTATTCACCAACTTATCTTCTCATTTACATTACAACTGGCCTAATAACTTCCCCTATACTTTCCTTGGCATTATTGCCTGTTACATCTCTTCAATATTGTGTAAAACACGAAAAACAAGCCCTTAAGTATACACTTGCTTCCCTTATTCATTAACGAGGGTCTCGTACTGGCAGACTTGGTGCATTTCGGTTGTATACGGGGACTATTGGTCAGCTGCCAGTTAGTAATAAGTTCATGTGCTACGTGACGCCAAACAGGCTCATAAAGAGTGTGCCACACTCGCTGCCATGGCTACTAGTGGCGCTGATTGACACTCCCACGTTTAATTTGACATAGATACCCAATAAAGTGGCTGGGGGGATAGCTGTCGTGGTAGCTCAGTGGTAGAGCATCGAACGCGTTATTCGAAGGTCGCAGGTTCGCATCCTGCCCACCGTAATTATTTTTTCACCAACTTTTCTTCTCATTAACATTACAATTGGCCTAATCACTTCCTCTGTACTTTCTTTGGCATTATTGTCTGTTACATCTCATTATTATTGTGCAAAACACGAAAAACGAGCCCTTAAGTATACACTTGCTTCCCTTATTCATTAACGAGGGTCTCGTACTGGCAGACTTGGTGCATTTAGGTTGTATAAGGGGACTATTGGTCAGCTGTCAGTTAGTAATAAGTTTACGTGATACGTGACGCCAAACAAGCTCATATTTGAAGTGCCACACTCGCCACCATGGCTACTAGTGGCGCTAATTGACACTCTCACGCTCAAATTGACATAGATAACCAATAAAGTGGCTGGGGGGATAGCTGTTGTGGTAGCTCAGTGGTAGAGCATTGAACGCGTTATTCCAAGGTCGCAGGTTCGGATCCTGCCCTCGGCAAGTTATCTTTTCACCCACTTTTCTTCTCCTTGACATTACAATTAGCATAATAACTTCCCCTATACTTTCCTTGCAATATTGTCTGTTACATCTCGTTATTATTGTGTAAAACACGAAAAACGAGACCGTTGACATCCGTTTCTTCTAATCAATAACAAAGGTCTCGTACTGGCAGACTTGGTGCATTTAGGTTGTATACGGGGGACTATTGGTCAGCTTCCAGTTAGTAATAAGTTTACGTGCTACGTGACGCCAAACAAGCTCATATAGAGTGTGCCACACTCGCTGCCATGGCTACTAGTGGCGCTAATTGACACTCCCACGTTTAATTTGACACAGATACCCAATAAAGTGGCTGGGGGGATAGCTGTCGTGGTAGCTCAGTCGTAGAGCATTTAACGCGTTATTCGAAGGTCGCAGGTTCGGATCCTGCCCACGGAAAGCTATCATTTCACCCACTTTTCTTCTCATTTACATTACAATTGGCCTAATAACTTCCCCTATACTTTCCTTGGCATTATTGTCTGTTACATCTCAATAATATTATGTAAAACACGAAAAACGAGCCCTTAAGTATACACTTGTTTCCCTTATTCATTACCGAGAGTCCCGTACTGGCAGACTTGGTGCATTTAGGTTGTTTAAGTGGGACTATTGGTCAGCTGCCAGTTAGTAATAAGTTTACGTGCTACGTGACGCCAAACAAGCTCATATAAAGTGTGCCACACTTGCCGCCATGGCTACTAGTGGCGCTAGTTGACACTCCCACGTTCAAATTGACATAGATACCCAATAAAATGGCTGGGGGGATACCTGTTGTGGTTGCTCGGTGATAGAGCATTGAACGCGTTATTCCAAGGTCACAGGTTCGGATTGTGCCCACGGCAAGTTATCTTTTCACCCACTTTTCTTGTCATTGACATTAAAATTAGCATAATAATTTCCCTATACTTTCCTTGTAATATTGTCTGTTACATCTCGTTATTATTGTGTAAAACACAAAAAACGAGACCGTTGACATCTGTTTCTCCTATTCTTTAACGAGGCTCTCGTACTGGCAGACTTGGTGCATTTATTTTGTATACGGGGTACTATTGGTCAGCTGCCAGTTAGTAATAAGTTCACGTGCTACGTGAGGCCAAACAGGCTAATAAAGAGTGTGCCACACTCGCTGCCATGGCTACTGGTGGCGCTGATTGACGCTCCCACGTTTAAATTGACATATATACCCAATAAAGTGGGTGGGGGGATAGCTGTCGTGGTAGCTCAGTGGTAGAGCATTTAACCCGTTATTCGAAGGTCGCAGGTTCAGATCCTGCCTTCGGCAAGTTATCTTTTCACCCACTTTTCTTCTCATTTACCCACTTTTCTTCTCATTTTCTTCTCATTTCTTCCCATTTTCTTCTCAATTGGCCTAATAACTTCCCCTATACTTTCCTTGGCATTATTGTCTGTTACATCTCTTTAATATTGTGTAAAACACGAAAAACGAGCCCGTATAGTATACATCTGTTTCTCCTATTCATTAACGAGGGTCTTGTACTGGCAGACTTTGTGCATTTAGGTTGTATACGGGGACTATTCGTCAGCTGCCAGTTAGTAATAAGTTCACGTGCTACGTGACGCCAAACAGGCTCATAAAGAGTGTGCCACACTCGCTGCCATGGCTACTAGTGGCGCTGATTGACACTCCCACGCTCAAATTGACATAGATACCCAATTATGTGTCTGGGGGGATGGCTGTCGTGGTAGCTCGGTGGTAGAGCATGAAACGCGTTATTCGAAGGTCACAGGTTCGCATCCTGCCCACCGTAATTCTTTTTTCACCAACTTTTGTTCTCATTAACATTACAATTGGCCTAATAACTTCCTCTATACTTTCTTTGGCATTATGGTCTGTTACATCTCATTATTATTGTGCAAAACACGAAAAACGAGCCCTTAAGTGTAGACTTGCTTTCCTTATTCATTAACGAGGGTCTCGTTTTGGAAGACTTGGTGCATTTAGGTTGTATACGGGGGACTATTGGTCAGCTGCCAGTTAGTATTAAGTTTACGTGCTACGTGACGCAAAACAAGGTCATATAAAGTGTGCCACACTCGCGGCCATGACTACTAGTGGCGCTATTTGACACTCCCACGTTTAAATTGACATAGATACCCAATAAAGTGGCGGGGGGGATAGCTGTTGTGGTAGCTCAGTGGTAGAGCATTGAACGCGTTATTCCAAGGTCGCAGGTTCGGATTACTGCCCTCGGCAAGTTATCTTTTCACCCACGTTTCTTCTCATTGACATTACAATTAGCATAATAACTTCCCCTATACTTTCCTTGCAATATTGTCTGTTACATCTCGTTATTATTGTGTAAAACACGAAAAACGAGACCGTTGACATCCGTTTCTTCTAATCAATAACAAAGGTCTCGTACTGGCAGACTTGGTGCATTTATTTTGTATACGGGGTACTATTGGTCAGCTGCCAGTTAGTAATAACTTCACGTGCTACGTGATGCCAAACAGGCTAATAAAGAGTGTGCCACACTCGCTGCCATGGCTACTGGTGGTGCTGATTGACACTTCCACGTTTAAATTGACATATATACCCAATAAAGTGGCTGGGGGGATAGCTGTCGTGGTAGCTTAGTGGCTGAGCATAAAATGCGTTATTCGAAGATCACAGGTTCGGATCCTGCCCACGGTAAGTTATTTTTCCACCAACTTTTCTTCTCATATACATTACAACTGGCCTAATAACTTCCCCTATACTTTCCTTGGCAATATTGTCTGTTACATCGCATTAATATTGTGTAAAACACGAAAAACGAGCCCTTAAGTATACACTTGCTTCTCTTATTCATTACGAGGGTCTCGTACTGGCAGACTTGGTGCATTTAGGTTGTATAAGGGGACTATTGGTCAGCTGTCAGTTAGTAATAAGTTTACGTGCTACGTGACGCCAAACAAGCTCATATAAAAGTGCCACACTCGCCAGCCATGGCTACTAGTGGCGCTAATGACACTCCCACGTTTAAATTGACATAGATACCCAATAAAGTGGCTGGGGGGATAGCTGTTGTGGTAGCTCAGTGGTAGAGCATTGAACGCGTTATTCCGAAGGTCGCAGGTTCGGATCCTGCCCACGGCAAGTATCTTTTCACCCACTTTTCTTCTCATTTACATTACAATTGGCCTAATAACTTCCCCTATACTTTCCTTGGCATTATTGTTTGTTACTTCTCAATAATTTTGTGCAAAACACGAAAAACGAGCCCTCAAGTATACACTGTTTTCTTATTCAGTAACCGAGGGCCCCGTACAGGCAGACTTGGTGCATTTAGGTTGTATAAGGGGAGACTATTGGTCAGCTGCTAGTTAGTAATAAGTTTACGTGCTACAGTGACGCCAAACAAGCTCATATAAGAGTGTGCCACACTCGCCTCGCCATGGCTACTAGTGGCGCTAATTGACACTCCCACGTTTTAATTGACATAGATACCCAATAAAGTGGCTGGGCGGGATAGCTGTCGTGGTAGCTCAGTGGTAGAGCATAAAATGCGTTATTCGAAGGTCGCAGGTTCGGATCCTGCCCACGGTAAGTTATTTTTTCACCAACTTTTTTTCTCATTTACATTACAACTGGCCTAATAACTTCCCCTATACTTTTCCTTGGCAATTATTGTCTGTTACATCTCATTAATATTGTGTAAAACACGAAAAACGAGCCCTAAGTATACACTGCCTTCTCCTATTCATTAACGAGGGTCTCGTACTGGCAGACTTGGTGCATTTAGGTTGTATAAGGGACTATTGGTCAGCTGTCAGTTAGTAATAAGTTTACGTGCTACGTGACGCCAAACAAGCTCATATAAAAAGTGCCACACTCGCCACCATGGCTACTAGTGGCGCTAATTGACACTCCCACGTTTAAATGACATAGATACCCAATAAAGTGGCTGGGGGGGATAGCTGTTGTGGTAGCTCAGTGGTAGAGCATTGAACGCGTTATTCCAAGGTCGCAGGTTCGGATCCTGCCCTCGGCAAGTATCTTTTCACCCACTTTTCTTCTCATTTTCATTACAATTGGCCTAATAACTTCCCATATACTTTCTTGGCATTATTGTTTGTTACTTCTCAATAATATTGTGTAAAACACGAAAAACGAAGCCCTCAAGTATACACTTGTTTTCTTTATTCATTACCGAGGCCCCCGTACAGGCAGACTTGGTGCATTTAGGTTGTATAAGGGAGACTATTGGTCAGCTGCTAGTTAGTAATAAGTTTACGTGCACATGACGACAAACAAGCTCATATAGAGTGTGCCACACTCACCGCGATGGCTAATAGTGGCGCTAATTGACACTCCCACGTTTATATTGACATAGATAACCAATGAAGTTGCTGGGAGGATAGGTGTCGTGGTAGCTCAGTGGCAGAGCATCGAACGCGTTATTCGAAGGTCGCAGGTTCCGATCCTGCCCACGGCAAGTTATCTTTTCGCCCACTTTTCTTCTCATTCACATTGCAATTGGCCTAATTACTTCCCCTATACTTTCCTTGGCATTATTGTCTGTTACATCGCAATAACATTGTGTAAAACACAAAAAACGAGCAGTTAAGTATACACTTGTTTTCCTTATTCATTACCGAGGGTCCCGTACAGGCAGACTTGGTGCATTTAGGGGTTATAAGGGGGACTATTGGTCAGCTGCCAGTTAGTAATTAGTTTACGTGCTACGTGACGCCAAACAAGCTCATATAAAGTGTGCCACACTCGCCGCCATGGCTACTAGTGGCGCTAATTGACACTCCAACGTTTAATTTGACATAGATGCCCAATAAAGCGTCTGGGGAGGATAGCTGTCGCGGTAGCTCGGTGGTAGAGCACTGAACGCGTTATTCGAAGGTCGCAGGTTCGGATCCTGCCCACGGCAAGGTATCTTTTCACCCACATTTCTTCTCATTGACATTACAATTAGCATAATAACTTCCCCTATACTTTCCTTGGCATTATTGTCTGTTACGTCTCAATAATATTGTGTAAAACACAAAAAACAAGCCCTTAAGTATACACTTGCTTCCCATATTCATTACCGAGGGTCTCATACAGGCAGACTTGGTGCATTTAGGTTGTATAAGGGGGACTATTGATCAGCTGCCAGTTAGCAATAAGTTTACGTGCTACGTGACGCCAAACAAGCTCGTATAGAGTGTGCCACACTCGCCGCCATGGCTACTAGTGGCGCTAATTGACACTCCACGTTTAAATTGACATAGATACCCAATAAAGTGGCTGGGGGGATAGCTGTTGTGGTAGCTCGGTGATAGAGCATTGAACGCGTTATTCCAAGGTCGCAGGTTCGGATTGTGCCCTCGGCAAGTTATCTTTTCACCCACTTTCCTTCTCATTGACATTAAATTTAACATAATAACTTCCCCTGTACATTCCTTGCAATATTGTCTGTTACATCTCGTTATTATTGTGTAAAACACAAAAAACGAGACCGTTGACATCTGTTTCTCCTATTCATTAACGAGGGTCTCGTACTGGCAGACTTGGTGCATTTATTTTGTATACGGGGGACTATTGGTCAGCTGCCAGTTAGTAATAAGTTCACGCGCTACGTGACGCCAAACAGGCTCACAAAAAGTGTGCCACACTTGCTGCCATGGCTACTAGTGGTGCTGATTGACACTCCCACGTTTAAATTGACATATATACCCAATAAAGTGGCTGGGCGGATAGCTGTCGTGGTAGCTTAGTGGCTGAGCATAAAATGCGTTATTCGAAGGTCGCAGGTTCGAATCCTGGCTAGGGTAAGTTATTTTTTCACCAACTTTTCTTCTCATTTACAATACAACTGGCCTAATAACATACCCTATTCTTTCCTTGTCATTATTGTCTGTTACATCTCATTAATATTGTGTAAAACACGAAAAACGAGCCCTTAAGTATACACTTGCTTCCCTTATTCATTAACGAGGGTCTCGTAATGGCAGACTTGGTGCATTCAGGTTGTATAAGGGGGACTATTGGTCAGCTGCCAGTTAGTATTAAGTTTACATGCTACGTGACGCCAAACAAGCTCATATAAACTGTGCCACACTCGCTGCCATGGCTACTAGTGGCGCTAATTGACACTCCCACGTTTAAATTGACATAGATATCCAATAAAGTGTCTGGGGGATAGCTTTTGTGGTAGCTCAGTGGTAGAGCATTGAACGCGTTGTTCCAAGGTCGCAGGTTCGGATCCTGCCCACGGCAAGGTATTTTTTCACCAACTTTTCTTCTCATATACATTACAAATGGCCTAATAACTTCCCCTATTCTTTCCTTGGCATTATTGTCGGTTACTTCTCAATAATATTGTGTAAAACACAAAAAACAAGCCCTTAAGTATACACTTGCTTCCCTTATTCATTAACGAGGGTTTTGTACAGGCAGACTTGGTGCATTTAGGTTGTATAAGGGGGACTATTGGTCAGCTGCCAGTTAAAAATAAGTTTACGTGCTACGTGACGCCAAACAAGCTCATATAGAGTGTGCCACACTCGCCGCAATGGCTAGTAGTGGCGCTTATTGACACTCCCACGTTTATATTGACATAGATAACCAATAAAGTGGCTGGGGGGATAGGTGTCGTGGTAGCTGAGTGGTAGAGCGTCGAACGGGTTATTCGAAGGTCGCAGGTTCGGATCCTGTCCACGGCAATTTATCTTTTTACACACTTTTCTTCTCATTTTCATTACAATTGGCCTAATAACTTCCCCTATACTTTTCTTGGCATTATTGTCTGTTACTTCTCAATATTATTGTGTAAAACACGAAAAACGAGCCCTTAAGTATACACTTGTTTTCCTTATTCATTACCGAGGGTCCCGTACAGGCAGACTTTGTGCATTTAGGTTGTATAAGGGGAACTATTGGTCAGCTGCCAGTTAGTAATAAGTTTACGTGCTACGTGACGCCAAACAAGCTCATATAGAGTGTGCCACACTCGCCGCCATGGCTACTTGTGCCGCTGATGGACACTCCCACGTTTATATTGACATAGATACCCAATAAAGTGGCTGGGGGGATAGCTGTTTGTGGTAGCTCGGTGATAGAGCCTTGAACGCGTTATTCCAAGGTCGCAGGTTTGGATTGTGCCCTCGGCAAGTTATCTTTTCACCCACTTTTCTTCTCATTGACATTAAATTTAACATAATAACTTCCCCTATACTTTCCTTGCAATATTGTC
>WOVY01008328.1:0-11335 GCA_013436015.1 Rhipicephalus annulatus
TTCCTAGTTCCTCAACGTGCAAGATTAAAAATGTCGAATCACGAACAAGTAGAAACAGTTCGCGAAGATTCTCGATATAGCAAGCGTATGCTGGGCGAAACGTTCAAGAGGCAGAACAACATGCTACGAGAGTAAAAATGCTCGAGGCGTTGCAGGCGAAACAAAAAAAAATGTTTCAAAATTTGTAAGGATGCCCTGCTCCTGGATAAAAGAAACATCGAAGTTACAATTAACAATATACGGATCAATCCCACCATCATGTAAGTTATCCAAGCGCACACACATTTCGCAAACACCTCTGTATTGAGTACGTGCTGCACGGGCTGCGCAAGATCATTCTTTCTGATACAAGTAGTGTGACAATATTTAATTAAAAGCGCATGTAAGAGAAGATGTTAGCTAAACTTCGAATCCAACAGACGAATCCAATTCGAAGTGAGGTCGCAATGCTAAGTGTTCACTACAATGCTTAGCAGTCGGAGAGTCTCCTGGTCCACCACCAAAAGCACTGAGTGTCTAGGCAACGCCATCGCAGCCAGTTTTTGGTCTCGTCTTTGCTGCTCCGCTGGCAATGGTACGCAGTGACAAAGTCTGCGTTGTGCAAGGTAGGCCCGTTCACCTGACTGACGGCGCTATATCCAGTGCACCGAAAGTAGGGCGTAGCGTGCGTAGAAGAACTGGGCATCCGACATGCTGTATAGGCTCCAGGCGTTCTTCATACGGAACCATTCGGCTCTCGCCTATTTGCGGCGCTAGTTGCGCCCACAGTCGCGGATATGCGTAGGCCCATCGCACGCGTGAATAGATCGTGCGAATCGTCGTACTCGTACAGCCTCTGCGACTTCTTCACGCATTTCCTGCATCAGAGAACGAATGGCACATCGCAGATGTCAAAACATCCTTGTAACTTGTACCCTGGTCAGCATAATAACATGAAACCTACCGACAAGCAAAAGATAGCCTGTTTAGTAAACGTTCTTTTCTGATTACCTTAAGTGTGGTACGACATAAAATGAAAGAAATCTTAGCAGAAATAAGAAACATACCTTTTCCTTGGGTGACATGGGAACACACAACGTTAGTGCAGTCACTAAGTTGAAGATAACAGCATATAATGTGTGCTACATTTTCCTTGGATGCGTGCTGCTTTCATTGGTTTCGTGGGACATAGAAATGAGTCCGCCGCACAATTCCCCAATTCTCATTACTACGACATAAAAAAAAGATTACTTAAAGGGGCCATGACAGCCAAGTTCCGATCACAATGTTTGTAATGTGGGTTTATCTTATAGCGTATTCACTAAGTTGGCGTAATTTTAGCGTATTTGGTTGAACGCTTAGTTTAGAATTATATTTTTGTAGCGGCAGTAATTATGCAGACACTCAGCAGGATTTTGCCGCCGGCGTCGACGTCACTTACCGTATGTGTATACGTATCTACATATAAGAAAATGCAAGAAAAAAAAACCTTGGTGCACGGAATCGAAGTTGCGTCCTCCGAATCGTAAGTGCGAGTCGTTAACCACTGCGCCACCAAAAAACACCTTCTTCAACGTTCAAACGGCAAGATATTCGTATCTACCACTTACTGCTGCTAACGGGCATATCGGGGGGAATTGTGTTTTCAGCAGTGCAAGCAAGATGGCGCAAAGAGCACGCGTCCCCACATGGCGCGGCGGTGAGCGCTCTAATCTACCAGGCGTACTTTGCCCCACTCAGAGGAGGGGAGCGACGCTTCCTCGCGCGCCCTTATCTCGCGGTAGTGAGGAGGGAAGGATTGTACGTCTTGGCTAACCTCGGGCTTTACCTGGAACGATTCTGTTGTAGCTACCAAGCGCACAAAGGCCACGGCAATCATTGCAGTCTCCGTTTGCGAAAAGCACGCGTTTTTTAGAAACGGCGAAGTAACAACTGAGACGCTTCTTAGCGTACATCTGTACTTGTGAGTACTTTTGTGCGTCACTTGTGCGTGAGAAACACGGGGCACGTTTCGATCTGCTTTGCATTGGCTTTGCATTCTGCGCGTGACTTTCCAATTTGTATCTATCGCGTTCATTGCTTCGTCTTAGCGGTAAAGCTGTGACTTTTTATAAACAACTGAGCAGCCCGAAAGTCGGACAACACTGGCGCACTCGTGAGCCACTAAAATGGTTGCGTTCTGGCAAACGATATTTTTCCTTGGTTAGCTGTGCGTGAAACCGAAATATTTGAGCTTCCTTCTGCTTGACACTGAAGCTGGACAATTTGCATCAGCTGAAACTTTGGCAAAAGACGACGGTTTTATCCCATCATACGTCATACGCGTCATCGCAAAATTGCAGTCGTAGGCTGTGGACGGGTTTGGAGACCAGTGATTTCTAGAGCTCGTTTTTCAGTGAAATATTTTTTGTGGTGAAGTTTTCATATCTGTTTAGGCATGACAGTACTCAGCATGGGAGATGAAAGATTGACGCCAAGATAACGAAGAAAGAATAGCGAAAAAAATGCATTTTTAATGAGGAGTTCGTAAGTACCGACGGAGTACGAATATTTGAGTATTAGGATAGGTAGTTTTTTTACAATATTCGCTGAGTTTTCACTCGTTCCCGTGGAGGTGGATTGACAATGGTGGTCACGCTCTCTACTTTAAATTTTTTGTTTCTGTCCCTCTTTCTTTTTTCAAAAATAACATTTTACACTTGTATTGTTTATTTTTTAAAATTCGGTAGTCTGCAGTACTTCGGCATGGTAAGCTGGTCATTCTTTGTTGTTTTGTTTCCAATATTTTAAGGTTAAATTTGCCAACACGAACCTGTATGTCCGTCTGTACATGCACAAAACTAGAACCTATACTTTAGTTTTCGCTGAAAACAACATATTTTTGGAATAACGTGTCATGGTCAGTTTAAGTACACAATTTGGTAGTTAGAATTTGAACCAATGCTGTTACATAAGAACAAGCGGAGGCTTCGAAAAACGTTAGGAGCCGAGGAGGGTCGAACGGTGAAAGCGAGTACTCGCGTTCCCGATGAGACGCTTCTGCTTGCTTCGGGCCCCGCCACACTTTCTCAACATGGTGGGAAAACACTGCCTATCGGCAGTCCAGGCTTCACAGAACACGCAAGTTAACAACATAGCGCAGCCGATAGCGCCTGGAACTCACAATTTATTCTGAAAGTCACCTAGGAGTCGTTCCATTTTGTCGTTGAAAATTATACCATAAACCCGAATCACAAGTGCCGTAAACACAAAGGTCACCAGCATCAGCTGATTACAGCGTTGTGAGCGGCTTTATTATCGTAAACTACCGCGGGATGCCACCACTTGCCCGGGCTTACGCTAGCTAGTGATCTCATTGATAGCAAGGCGCGCGTTTGATGAAAAAATAAACATGGATAAATATTATGTCACAAATACCCGTATACCAGAATTAGTTGAATACTTTACGCAGAAAGATACAAGAGATTTGCGATGTCTGTTGGTGTTTGGCAGGTACAGGACCGTTTAACATGTATGCATTCGCGTGCCCTTTTCGTGGTACATCTCCATCCTGACGACTGACGTTCATGATGAATGATTAAACAAACTATCATGGTAGCTGTAGTAGTCGCTCGTGCGACCATAATAAGAGAAAAAAACGTGACAGCCAGAAAAGCGTAGCTGATTGGGCGCAGAACTCAAGCTACGGTTGCCGTCCCAAGGCATGTACAAGAGGCAAACACCATGGCCATCCTGGATCGAAAAGAAACGTGCTTCGTGCGAAACCCCTTGCCCTGCTGTAACTTTACTCGGGGCAAGCGTAAAGCGAGAACTCAATATTACAGCCAGGTGAGGCCACACTCTAAAAATAAAGGGAGCGAGAATGGAGAAACGGGCTCCGTTCCTCCTTCGGCGCAGCGACTTTCTCCCTTTCGGGCGCTTTACCCGTCACGCCCTCTCGCGGCAAGGACCAAAGGAGCAACGTTCCTCCTTCAGCGTTCAAGTTTCTCCTCAATCACGGGGGTCTTGCTCGCGCGCATGCGCACGCCAAGCCTATAGCCGGCCGCGGCCAGTCGCGAGCGGTTGCTTTTACCTAAGATTGTTGTAAGCAAGGCAGGAATGACGTTTTCTTTTGTTTTATTAGTATAGAGTAAAAGCCTCTCTTTTTTTTTTATCGTCAGGCACTCGAACGATGCTCCGCACACTTCCATGTGTGTCTCGTGTTGTTTCATACTACCAATTTGTCACGAATACAAGGAGCTCTGCTTCCCAAGCAGTCTTGCTTTATCGATTACCTTAGAGTGTAAAAAAAATAATGATTTTTTTCGGTGTCGACATACTTGGTAAGCCCACGCATTTTTAGTTTCGCACGGCACCAACAGCACTCATGAATTCAACGAGGCGCGTAAAAAAGCATCACACTTATTTTTTCAATAGTGTAGGAAACCTGATACCACTCTACAGTCCATGCGTGAAAGTACGATCATATACAATTGATAGAGTTATACGTGTCACTACCACCATATGGATGTTCTTTGCAGTTTACCCCCATTCGAATACGGCCGCTGTGGCCGGAAGTCGAACCTGCGTCCATCAGCATAGTCACACGACCCCCAATAAGGCTATGCTACCACGGCAGGTGAAAGCACAAAGGGAAACAGGCTGCGAAGTTTCACCGAGCGTTTATTCGCCAGACTAGATTACAACCATCAGAAACTTTTTAAACATGATCATAACTAAACTTTTGTGAAAATTGAACCAATGACTTCTGTAGGTTAAACCAAATTCTCAATCGCATTCGTTTTGAATTGCCCATGCCAGCACTGAGAAGTAGGAATGAATTATGCACGCGAGCAGTACGTCTTTCTCGTCCATGATTCTCCTTTGTCGTGAGAAACTCAACACAAAATGCACTTCTAGTAGCAGCTGTGCACAGCAAGTAAGTACTAACGCTCACTCACCTTTGTGAAAAGAGTATTCCGAATCCAGAGTAATAACCACCACAGCCACAGCGCTAACAAAATTGTGCCACGCACTATGATTGCAAGTTGACACGCGAAGCGAATCGCGAGAGGCATCTGAAGCAGAAAAGTATGCAGGCACAACATTCTATAATGTTATAGTAAACTTGCGCACTGCAGCGATTGTTCCTCCACTCAAGTATGAGAGCTGCCGCGGCGCCAACAGCCACTGTCATGGCTCACGAAAAAATACCGTCGGATGCGAGGTCATCGCTTATTTATCTCGCAAGACCCGCGTTGTAACGTACGTATACACTGCTAGGACGGTCGTTACCGCATCAAAAACATTGTCATTGAAGGGCTAGTGGTTTATTATATCCATGGCTAACGGTCACACTTGTGGTACGCACGTAAAAAGAATATAAGCAAACGTTAAGACGAAACAAGTAAACGAGGTCGACGTGACTACAGAACACCTACCACGACGGAGACAAAGTTTGGTCTGCATGCTGCGCCCTCTCCAAGTAACAAGAAGAAAAAAAAACGTGACCTCCGAAATGGCTAACGCGTGGCAAGTGTTTGCTCTCTCAGAGGCTTCAAGAAAAAAAAAGTAACTGTGGCAGTGGTCGACAGATGGCGCAGCGTTCGAAAAGCCGTGGGCATTCTAACCACGGTTTGGGGCATCCGCCTTCGTGAAAACCTGATAAGCTCTAGTAATTAATCCGTTCATTATTGTGCAACCATTGATTAATAAGGTTTACCTAAGCATCGAATACAATATATTTACGTGTGCGCGTATTGTGGTATTGATAAAAAACGTAAAAAAAGTGCAAGAAAACCTACTTGTAACCTGTGCCACTCAGGTCAGTTGAAAATTCATCGCTATATAAGCTGGCGCGCTTTCATGGTATAGTGTGAGTAAGCACGTCGAGGTGTGAGCCGTTGGTTTTGAATGGTTGATTGTGCTCTTGTTGCGTACTTGTTAGCGTATACGCTAGTGTACTTGTTGCGTACTATTTGTGTACTATGTGACTATGTGTGCATGTGTATCTATATGGATTACATCAGCACATAATAGGCCTTCGGAGTCCGTAAGTGGTCTTAAATGGATTGATGCATAAACAATCCGCAAGGGAGCCGTGATAGTGGGTAATAACAACAAACATCGCGGCAATCAGCCTTTTTTTAAAATTTTGTTCAATCCCTCCAGATGGCGCCACCTACCACCTACTTCATTGCTATGACGCTCTCATACCTCCAGCCATTTATATATTGTTGAACATCTATCTATCAAAGCTGCACTACGGATTCGGAATGGTTTCGCTGCGATCGAGTGTACGGTTTGGAGGCACATCTCGTGACCTGCGGACCCGTAAGCGCATGGATAACGTCGCTACACTATGTGAATCTGCGAGAAATAAATACAGCAAGCCTAGCATGCACTCTTCAGGTGAGGGCTCTGCAGAAACCGTCTCTCTCGGAGTGAACGTGGCTTCGCTGACCGAACGAAACGTGCTCGCTCCATCGTTCTCTTTCGCGATGTGTTCACTGCCACAGGCTCGTCTGCTTGTTTTTATGATCATTTCGTTCAATATCAAGCTCAGCGGGACCGTTTTTTGTAACTTTCAGTGCCGTGTACTCCTTACCAGTCGAGAATCGTTGCATTTGCTAAGCCTACTCGCTTCGCCGGGGGGCAGCCATGTTGATTTCATAAGGAGGAACGTGTTTCTCCGTGGATGAGGGAGCAACGTTTCTCTATTTGAAGACGAACATTGGGGACATCGCCGTTCCTCCCTAAATGGAGAGTACGTCACTCCATTTTTTTTAAGAGTGCAGCGCATGTCGCAGAACTATCTTTAACATAAATGGATGCCGCGAGCGATTCTCCATCGGGCTGTGCCTAATAGGAAGCGTGCGTAGCAACGATGCGCTGCAGGAGATTACTGCGGAGGTCGCTTATCCTTGCCGCTGGTGACATGACGCGATTTACCGAGAGTACAGCGAGATGAATATGGGATGTATATAAGACGCATTTGTGGTTGATTCAGGCTATGCCTGTGGTGCAGGTCATAGCGTGCGCATTTTAGGTTGTCGTGGACCGAGCGGTCACGGGTTCGACGGCCACTGATGAAAGCTTTTTCTTTAAATATGTAAACAGGGGTGACTAAGCGATCAAATGGACTAGTTCACTTGCCGAAACGTAGGGCTTGAATCTAGCCTGGAAGACATGTCAACTTGTCAAAGCGTTGGCTCGTGCACACGTCGCTTGTTTACGATTTATTTGATCGCAAGCTTCCATCTGCCAATGCCTGCTGTTCGTTCTTCAAGTTCGTCTTTGTCATTTCATTGCGTGCTTTTTCTTCGACGTCATTTCCGTGTTGGAAACATTCCACCGAAGTATTGCTGTACTCCGAGCTAAAATGATTCAGCGTTAATTAGGGAAAAGAATATGATCAAGTTGGATCGCGCCTATAAAAGGGAACATTGTCGTGCTCTGTGGCCATCCATCATCCTGGGTAGCTTACAGTGGATGATAATTTGCCAAAACTCTTCTCGTATTTGACGGGCTCGAAACTTGCTGAAGTTGATTCGTGCGGCAGTTAGCTCTTTTGGTGAAGTCATTCGGCGACCACTTCACAAAGGGCTGCGAGGAGCGTATAAAGGGCATGTCGGTAGACATGATATAAGGCAGCACAAACTACAGGTTACTACTAAGTACATAGACGTAAGCGGTAATCCTATCGTAGGAGGGGGCGAAGTTTCATCGCAGAGCGCTCCATCCAATTTGTCGATTCCCGTAGAAGATACGCTTCACAGTCGGATAAAAAAAAAGTGAGAATGGCCCAGTGACGTGCTTCTCACAATGGCAAGTCATTGGTACCTCAAGTAAAGATGATGAGCAAACAGTTTGAAATTCAGCATCAGGGACCTTCGGTCACCTTTATCGGAAAAAAGCTGCGGGGTCAGAACTGTACAAACGTATGGGGCAGCAGACATTGCACCTACACTTCGAAGTGATCGCTCTCCTTTCTTTTGCCCCGCCGTGGTGGTCTAGTGGCTAAGGTACTCGGCTGCTGACCCGCAGGTCGCGGGTTTGAATGCCGGCTGCGGCGGCTGCATTTCTGACGGAGGCGGAATCGTTTGTAGGCCCGTGTGCATAGATTTGGGTGCATGTTAAAGAACCCCAGGGTAGTCGAAATTTCCGGAGCCCTCCTCTAGGGGCGTCTCTCATAATCATATGGTGGTTTTGGGACGTTAAACCCCACATATCAATCATCAATCTCCTCTCTTTTCACTCCCATGGCTGAGTACCTTGAACACAACTTTCGCTAGGAGTCTTTATGCAACACATTGCGCAAGGCCTCTTTATACTCACGGCTCCCATTTGAGAATAACAGACAGAAACTGTGGTATACCCAGACTACGTCTTAATGCGTATCGTCCGGATTGTTCGAAAAAACAAACAAGGAACCAGCGTGACACTAGTCGGCCAGAAAAAAAAGGCAGATTTCAAGGCTTGCGAGAATCGCTTTCCTGTTTTTGACATTTTTAGGACTTCGTATAGTCACGAGGTCGTACTGTCGATGAAGGGAGCATACAGTAGGTTGAACTATAAACTGTTTTGTTTATTCAGCCGGACTTGTGACCACGTAAAGGAAAGTCAGATTACAAGCAAGACATTAGCACTGATAACGGCGAACTGAGCGTTGACCGTCGATAAACTGACAAGCGATGAAGCGCGTCGACGTTTACACCCGTGCTATTGAATATTTTAGCGTTGTCGCTATAGCGATCACGGGGTTCCAGAATAATCTGTAATGTTTGCGAAGTGGGCATAATCTTAACGAAACGATCTTCTACAGTTCCGAAGCTGCCGGAACACCACAGGGGCAGTTTGTGTGGAGAACCACGTACAGTTTAACGGGGGTTATATTGGAACCTAAAGAAAAAAACGTGGCATTCCTCCTGTCTGAAAAAGGCATCGTCTCGATGCTCTAACAGAAGAATAGAATAGAATAGTAATGCAAGAAAGTACATGCAAGAATTGCGATACCGTTGAACGGGGAGATATTAAAAAACCGTATAAAACAACGTGGCATTTTGCATTCTCGTATTTTACGTACAAATCAGTGTCATTTACTACCATTATGTGCTAGTCAATGGTGTGTTACAGGACTCGCGAGAAACAAGCGTGTACGTTAAATTTCCAAGCTACACGCAAGCTGATAGAAAGCAGAATCTTACTGAAAGTCCCTGAAGGCTCTCCCTGTGTCACCGGACACGCCCCGTGAGTAGACCTTGTCCCACATAGAGTACGCAATACGGCTGCCTAGCAACAGGCGCGTCGGCGAGCAACGGGTTCGAGGTGCCGTCGCTCAGCCAGGCGTACGAGGGTGCAGTCACGTAGAGCCTTCCTGAACCCAAGAACGTCAGTCCATCTTTCCTCCATGCCTCTTGGTAGACGGGCAATCCTCGTCGCTTCAACTCCAAATTCGCCTCGTACTGGAAGCTCCGAAGACGCAAGAAATTTCGTACGAAACCGCTGTTGGGTAAGGAGGGAACTTCCATTTCTGGCAGGACGAGGTCTACCGGAAGCAAGAGAGCCATGTTGCTCACTAGCCTCTCGAATGCCTCGGTGTCGTTGCCCTCGGCCACGATGCGCCGGAGAGGCTCGTAGCTGACGAAGCTGCGTCGCGTGCCTCGAAGATGGCGTGCATTGGTGGTCCTTCTCTGCACTCGTCAGGGCCGCCACTCTCGTGACCCGCCACAGATAGTCGTTCTGGTTCAGGTGCAGTTCGCCACAGCTCGCTGCTGTGAACCGTTGGTTCGTTCAATGCCGCGTCGTTGCGCACGGAAGTCTCCATGACATTGAGGACGAGCATGACTAGTACATGGCAAAGGGACAACGGCTGGTTGGTGATGTTCCACAGGCCTGCACGTCGGCTATCAGCTGCTCTCCGGGGTCCATAAACACGTACCCGAAGGCATCCACATTTATCTGGAACTCCGAGAGACAGCCTTAAACTCCTCGGCACTTATTCCACCAAGATTGCACGGACCTCGTCCCAAGAGGCAACTTTTGGCTCGGAGTAATCCTGCACAAAATGTTGCTCCCCACTGGAGCATCTCATCGAGCGTTGTGTTGGCGCCGATGTGCGCGTTTACTGCAGCCAAAGCAGTGGCGAGGCATGCGTGGTCGCAATAAGGGGCGTAATTGTCGGACAGGCGCAAATATCTGGCCAAGTAGAATTCGCCAGTCTCGGCTAAAACTACGAATAGTAGAATGAGGTCGTATCTGAACTGCACTTCTAGAACGAAGTGCAGTAGCTGGGCATGGCTCATTCGTCTGGTGGTGTTGGCAATTTCGAGTACGGCTTCCGTGGCCACTTTTAGTCTAAGCCTCCGGCTGCCATATCTCCGTGACGCACGATCTGTAGAAGGCCTGGAGGGTCGCAGCAGCTCGGACGCTGCAGTTCGAGGTGCCCTTGAGGATACCTGCGCCATGTTCCACTGCAAAGTGATAGGGACAAGGTTATACAATAGGGCAGTTTGGAATGCTCATGGGAACCCGCCGAACGCTATGCGGTAATATAGGAAAACGTTTGTACATATGATGTAAAATGAATAGCCTTGCTCGGGGCATGACTGAGGCTTGTCTTCTTTCAGTTCCTACTTGAGGATGATCAGAAGACGTGTGAAACACTGGATTCGCCGACAGACCATGTTGATTCAATGATTTTTCTAGTAGTTTAACGCATGAAGACACTAGATCTGCAATAACGAATACAATTGCTCTGGCCTAATCAGTTCCTTGTGGCCAAATAATTCACATTACTTATACAGAAGCTTGTCACTTCGGTACGTTGCTTGTGCTGCGCCCATGAAGTAACGTAAACTTGCTCGTAAACTTTGATTCAGTATTTTGATATGGCTGCTCAGCTAAGCATCATATTATGAAACAATAACAATAACCTTCGGAATTTTAATATGTGAAATGCTTATACTTATTAGTATTTGCGGTTTGAGCGGAAGCAATCTAACGCGAATGTTTTTTCACGGGAGAAAGAGTGGGCGTTCCGCCAAGGGCGATTCAGCTGAGGGTATTTCTAAGAAGCGTACCAATAATGTGGGTTACCCGGATACCAAACGCTAAACATGCGAAAAAGACATGGCGTACTGAGCGAATGGTCACAGTCCTTCGCCGAAAACGCTCTGAAATTCAGAGTGTCCTTCAATTTTTATTGAAAGAGAAAGTGTTTTATGCCGGGGTTCACTACAGCTCCACTGACGTATTTCCGTCAATGATTATGTGTTTAATGTAGAACCTAATGAACAGCAAAAAAAACTTGAATAAAATTCTTTCGTCGCCAGGCGTCGATTCTACGACTCCGTTCGTTTCGTGCTTAGTTCGTTGT